>CALNHX010005027.1:0-115435 GCA_940337035.1 Agriotes lineatus
CCCAAAGGTCACCAAAGGTCACCAAAGGTCACCAAAGGTCACCAAAGGTCACCCCAAAGGTCACCAAAGGTCACCCCAAAGGTCACCAAAGGTCACCCCAAAAGTCACCAAAGGTCACCAAAGGTCACCAAAGGTCACCCCTAAGGTCACCAAAGGTCACCCCAAAGGTCACCAAAGATAACCCCAAAGGTCACCAAAGGCACCAAAGGTCACCAAAGGTCACCAAAGGTCACCCCAAAGGTCACCAAAGGTCACCAAAGGTCACCAAAGGTCACCAAAGGTCACCCCAAAGGTCACCAAAGGTCACCAAAGGTCACCCCAAAGGTCACCAAAGGTCACCAAAGGTTACCCCAAAAGTCACCAAAGGTCACCAAAGTTCACCAAAGGTTACCAAATGTCACCAAAGGTCACCAAAAGTCACCAAAGGTCACCAAAGGTCACCCAAAGGTCACCAAAGGTCACCAAAGGTCACCAAAGGTCACCAAAGGCACCCCAAAGGTCACCAAAGGTCACCCCAAAGGTCACCAAAGGTCACCCCAAAGGTCACCAAAAGTCACCAAAGGTATCCAAAGGTCACCAAAGGTCACCAAAGGTCACCCCAAAGGTCACCAAAGGTCACCAAAGGTCACCAAAGGTCACCAAAGATCACCAAAGGTCACCCCAAAGGTCACCAAAGGTCACCAAAGGTCACCCCAAAGGTCAACAAAAGTCACCAAAGGTCACCAAAGGTCACCCCAAAGGTCACCAAAGGTCACCCCAAAGGTCACCAAAGGTCACCAAAGGTCACCAAAGGTCACCCCAAAGGTCACCAAAGGTCATCAAAGGTCACCCAAAGGTCACCAAAGGTCACCAAAGGTCACCCCAAAGGTCACCAAAGGTTACTCCAAAGGTCACCAAAGGTCACCCCAAAGGTCACCAAAGGTCACCAAAGGTCACCAAAGGTCACCAAAGGTCACCCCAAAGGTCACCAAAGGTCACCCCAAAGGTCACCAAAGGTCACCCCAAAGGTCACCAAAGGTCACCAAAGGTCACCCCAAAGGTCACCAAAGGTCACCCCAAAAGTCACCAAAGGTCACCCCAAAGGTCACCAAAGGTCACCCCAAAGGTCACCAAAGGTCACCAAAGGTCACCAAAGGTCACCAAAGGTCACCAAAGGTCACCCCAAAGGTCACCAAAGGTCACCAAAGGGCACCCCAAAAGTCACCAAAGGTCACCAAAGGTCACCCCAAAGGTCACCAAAGGTCACCAAAGGTCACAAAAGGTCACCAAAGGTCACCCCAAAGGTCACCAAAGGTCACCCCAAAGGTCACCAAAGGTCACCAAAGGTCACCCCAAAGGTCACCAAAGGTCACCAAAGGTCACCCCAAAGGTCACCAAAGGTCACCAAAGGTCACCAAAGGTCACCCCAAAGGTCACCAAAGGTCACCCCAAAGGTCACCAAAGGTCACCAAAGGTCACCAAAGGTCACCCCAAAGGTCACCAAAAGTCACCAAAAGTCACCCTAAAGGTCACCAAAGGTCACCAAAGGTCACCAAAGGTCACCAAAGGGCACCCCAAAGGTCACCAAAGGTCACCCCAAAGGTCACCAAAGGTCACCCCAAAGGTCACCAAAGGTCTCCAAAGGTCACCAAAGGTCACCAAAGGTCACCAAAGGTCACCCCAAAGGTCACCAAAGGTCACCAAAGGTCACCAAAGGTCACCCCAAAGGTTACCAATGGTCACCAAAGGTCACCAAAGGTCACCAAAGGTCACCCCAAAGGTCACCAAAGGTCACCAAAGGTCACCCCAAAGGTCACCAAAGGTCACCAAAGGTCACCAAAGGTCACCCCAAAGGTCACCAAAGGTCACCAAAGGTCACCCCAAAGGTCACCAAAGGTCACCAAAGGTCACCCCAAAGGTCACCAAAGGTCACCAAAGGTCACCAAAGGTCACCAAAGGTCACCCCAAAGGTCACCAAAGGTCACCCCAAAGGTCACCAAAGGTCACCCCAAAGGTCACCAAAGGTCACCAAAGGGCACCAAAGGTCACCCCTAAGGTCACCAAAGGTCACCCGAAAGGTCACCAAAGGTCACCCCAAAGGTCACCAAAGGTCACCAAAGGTCACCAAAGGTCACCAAAGGTCACCCCAAAGGTCACCAAAGGTCACCAAAGGTCACCAAAGGTCACCAAAGATCACCCCAAAGGTCACCAAAGGTCACCAAAGGTCACCCCAAAGGTCACCAAAGGTCACCAAAGGTTACCCCAAAGGTCACCAAAGGTCACCAAAGGTCACCAAAGTTCACCAAAGGTTACCAAAAGTCACCAAAGGTCACCAAAAGTCACCAAAGGTCACCAAAGGTCACCAAAGGTCACCCAAAGTTCACCAAAGGTCACCAAAGGTCACCAAAGGTCACCAAAGGTTACCCCAAAGGTCACCAAAGGTCACCAAAGGTCACCAAAGGTCACCAAAGGTCACCAAAGGTCACCAAAGGCACCCCAAAGGTCACCAAAGGTCACCCCAAAGGTCACCAAAGGTCACCCCAATGGTCACCAAAAGTCACCAAAGGTATCCAAAGGTCACCAAAGGTCACCCCAAAGATCACCAAAGGTCACCAAAGGTCACCAAAGGTCACCCCAAAGGTCACCAAAGGTCACCAAAGGTCACCCCAAAGGTCAACAAAAGTCACCAAAGGTCACCAAAGGTCACCAAAGGTCATCCCAAAGGTCACCAAAGGTCACCAAAGGTCACCAAAGGTCACCTTAAAGGTCACCAAAGGTCATCAAAGGTCACCCCAAAGGTCACCAAAAGTCACCAAAGGTCACCCCAAAAGTCACCAAAGGTTACCCCAAAGGTCACCAAAGGTCACCCCAAAGGTCACCAAAGGTCACCAAAGGTCACCAAAGGTCACCAAGGGTCACCCCAAAGGTCACCAAAGGTCACCCCAAAGGTCACCAAAGGTCACCCCAAAGGTCACCAAAGGTCACCAAAGGTCACCAAAGGTCACCCCAAAGGTCACCAAAGGTCACCCCAAAAGTCACCAAAGGTCACCCCAAAGGTCACCAAAGGTCACCCCAAAGGTCACCAAAGGTCACCAAAGGTCACCAAAGGTCACCAAAGGTCACCCCAAAGGTCACCAAAGGTCACCAAAGGTCACCAAAGGCACCCCAAAAGTCACCAAAGGTCACCAAAGGTCACCCCAAAGGTCACCAAAGGTCACCAAAGGTCACAAAAGGTCACCAAAGGTCACCCCAAAGGTCACCAAAGGTCACCAAAGGTCACCAAAGGTCACCCCAAAGGTCACCAAAGTTCACCAAAGGTCACCAAAGGTCACCCCAAAGGTCACCAAAGGTCACCCCAAAGGTCACCAAAAGTCACCAAAGGTCACCAAAGGTCACCCCAAAGGTCACCAAAGGTCACCAAAGGTCACCAAAGGTCACTCCAAAGGTCACCAAAGGTCACTAAAGGTCACCCCAAAGGTCACCAAAGGTCACCAAAGGTCACCAGAGGTCACCCCAAAGGTCACCAAAGGTCACCGTAAAGGTCACCAAAGGTCACCCCAAAGGTCACCAAAGGTCACCAAAGGTCACCCCAAAGGTCACCAAAGGTCACCAAAGGTCACCAAAGGTCACCAAAGGTCACCCCAAAGGTCACCAAAGGTCACCTAAGGTCACCCCAAAGGTCACCAAAGGTCACCCCAAAGGTCACCAAAGGTCACCAAAGGTCACCAAAGGTCACCAAAGGTCACCCCAAAGGTCACCAAAGGTCACCCCAAAGGTCACCAAAGGTCACCCCAAAGGTCACCAAAGGTCACCAAAGGTCACCAAAGGTCACCCCTAAGGTCACCAAAGGTCACCCCAAAGGTCACCAAAGATAACCCCAAAGGTCACCAAAGGTCACCAAAGGTCACCAAAGGTCACCAAAGGTCACCCCAAAGGTCACCAAAGGTCACCAAAGGTCACCAAAGGTCACCAAAGGTCACCCCAAAGGTCACCAAAGGTCACCAAAGGTCACCCCAAAGGTCACCAAAGGTCACCAAAGGTTACCCCAAAGGTCACCAAAGGTCACCAAAGTTCACCAAAGGTTACCAAAGGTCACCAAAGGTCACCAAAAGTCACCAAAGGTCACCAAAGGTCACCCCAAAGGTCACCAAAGGTCACCAAAGGTCACCAAAGGTCACCAAAGGCACCCCAAAGGTCACCAAAGGTCACCCCAAAGGTCACCAAAGGTCACCCCAAAGGTCACCAAAAGTCACCAAAGGTATCCAAAGGTCACCAAAGGTCACCAAAGGTCACCCCAAAGGTCACCAAAGGTCACCAAAGGTCACCAAAGGTCACCAAAGGTCACCAAAGGTCACCCCAAAGGTCACCAAAGGTCACCAAAGGTCACCCCAAAGGTCAACAAAAGTCACCAAAGGTCACCAAAGGTCACCAAAGGTCACGCCAAAGGTCACCAAAGGTCACCCCAAAGGTCACCAAAGGTCACCAAAGGTCACCAAAGGTCACCCCAAAGGTCACCAAAGGTCATCAAAGGTCACCCCAAACGTCACCAAAGGTCACCAAAGGTCACCCCAAAGGTCACCAAAGGTTACTCCAAAGGTCACCAAAGGTCACCCCAAAGGTCACCAAAGGTCATCAAAGGTCACCAAAGGTCACCAAAGGTCACCCCAAAGGTCACCAAAGGTCACCCCAAAGGTCACCAAAGGTCACCCCAAAGGTCACCAAAGGTCACCCCAAAGGTCACCAAAGGTCACCCCAAAAGTCACCAAAGGTCACCCCAAAGGTCACCAAGGTCACCCCAAGGTCACCAAAGGTCACCAAAGGTCACCAAAGGTCACCAAAGGTCACCAAAGGTCACCCCAAAGGTCACCAAAGGTCACCAAAGGTCACCAAAGGGCACCCCAAAAGTCACCAAAGGTCACCAAAGGTCACCCCAAAGGTCACCAAAGGTCACCAAAGGTCACAAAAGGTCACCAAAGGTCACCCCAAAGGTCACCAAAGGTCACCCCAAAGGTCACCAAAGGTCACCAAAGGTCACCCAAAGGTCACCAAAGGTCACCAAAGGTCACCCCAAAGGTCACCAAAGGTCACCAAAGGTCACCAAAGGTCACCAAAGGTCACCCCAAAGGTCACCAAAGGTGACCCCAAAGGTCACCAAAGGTCACCCCAAAGGTCACCAAAGGTCACCAAAGGTCACCAAAGGTCACCAAAGGTCACCCCAAAGGTCACCAAAGGTCACCAAAGGTCACCAAAGGTCACCCCAAAGGTCACCAAAGGTCACCAAAGGTCACCAAAGGTCACCAAAGGTCACCAAAGGTCACCCCAAAGGTCACCAAAGGTCACCAAAAGTCACCAAAGGTCACCAAAGGTCACCCCAAAGGTCACCAAAGGTCACCAAAGGTCACCAAAGGTCACCAAAGGTCACCCCAAAGGTCACCAAAGGTCACCCCAAAGGTCACCAAAGGTCACCCCAAAGGTCACCAAAGGTCACCAAAGGTCACCAAAGGTCACCCCAAAGGTCACCAAAGGTCACCAAAGGTCCCCCAAAGGTCACCAAAGGTCACCCAAAGGTCACCAAAGGTTACCAAAGGTCACCAAAGGTCACCAAAGGTCACCCCAAAGGTCACCAAAGGTCACCAAAAGTCACCAAAGGTCACCAAAGGTCACCAAAGGTCACCAAAGGTCACCCCAAAGGTCACCAAAGGTCACCAAAGGTCACCAAAGGTCACCAAAAGGTCACCCCAAAGTCACCAAAGGTCACCAAAGGTCACCAAAGGTCACCAAAGGTCACCCCAAAGGTCACCAAAGGTCACCAAAGGTCACCCCAAAGGTCAACAAAAGTCACCAAGGTCACCAAAGGTCACCAAAGGTCACCCCAAAGGTCACCAAAGGTCACCCCAAAGGTCACCAAAGGTCACCAAAGGTCACCAAAGGTCACCCCAAAGGTCACCAAAGGTCATCAAAGGTCACCCCAAAGGTCACCAAAGGTCACCAAAGGTCACCCCAAAGGTCACCAAAGGTTACTCCAAAGGTCACCAAAGGTCACCCCAAAGGTCACCAAAGGTCACCAAAGGTCACCAAAGGTCACCAAAGGTCACCCCAAAGGTCACCAAAGGTCACCCCAAAGGTCACCAAAGGTCACCCCAAAGGTCACCAAAGGTCACCAAAGGTCACCAAAGGTCACCCCAAAGGTCACCAAAGGTCACCCCAAAAGTCACCAAAGGTCACCCCAAAGGTCACCAAAGGTCACCCCAAAGGTCACCAAAGGTCACCAAAGGTCACCAAAGGTCACCAAAGGTCACCAAAGGTCACCCCAAAGGTCACCAAAGGTCACCAAAGGTCACCAAAGGGCACCCCAAAAGTCACCAAAGGTCACCCCAAAGGTCACCAAAGGTCACCAAAGGTCACAAAAGGTCACCAAAGGTCACCCCAAAGGTCACCAAAGGTCACCCCAAAGGTCACCAAAGGTCACCAAAGGTCACCCCAAAGGTCACCAAAGGTCACCAAAGGTCACCCCAAAGGTCACCAAAGGTCACCAAAGGTCACCCCAAAGGTCACCAAAGGTCACCCCAAAGGTCACCAAAGGTCACCAAAGGTCACCAAAGGTCACCCCAAAGGTCACCAAAGGTCACCAAAGGTCACCCCAAAGGTCACCAAAAGTCACCAAAGGTCACCAAAGGTCACCCCAAAGGTCACCAAAGGTCACCAAAGGTCACCAAAGGTCACCCCAAAGGTCACCAAAGGTCACCCCAAAGGTCACCAAAGGTCACCAAAGGTCACCAAAGGTCACCCCAAAGGTCACCAAAGGTCACCAAAGGTCCCCCAAAGGTCACCAAAGGTCACCCCAAAGGTCACCAAAGGTCACCAAAGGTCACCAAAGGTCACCCCAAAGGTCACCAAAGGTCACCAAAGGTCACCAAAGGTCACCAAAGGTCACCCCAAAGGTCACCAAAGGTCACCAAAGGTCACCCCAAAGGTCACCAAAGGTCACCAAAGGTCACCAAAGGTCACCAAAGGTCACCCCAAAGGTCACCAAAGGTCACCAAACGTCACCAAAGGTCACCCCAAAGGTCACCAAAGGTCACCAAAGGTTACCAAAGATCACCAAAGGTCACCCCAAAGGTTACCAATGGTCACCAAAGGTCACCAAAGGTCACCAAAGGTCACCCCAAAGGTCACCAAAGGTCACCAAAGGTCACCAAAGGTCACCAAAGGTCACCAAAGGTCACCAAAGGTCACCCCAAAGGTCACCAAAAGTCACCAAAGGTCACCCCAAAGGTCACCAAAAGTCACCAAAGGTCACCAAAGGTCACCAAAGGTCACCCCAAAGGTCACCAAAGGTTACCAAAGGTCACCAAAGGTCACCAAAGGTCACCCCAAAGGTCACCAAAGGTCACCCCAAAGGTCACCAAAGGTCACCAAAGGTCACCCCAAAGGTCACCAAATGTCACCAAAGGTCACCAAAGGTCACCAAAGGTCACCCCAAAGGTCACCAAAGGTCACCAAAGGTCACCAAAGGTCACCAAAGGTCACCCCAAAGGTCACCAAAGGTCACCCCAAAGGTCACCAAAGGTCACCAAAGGTCACCAAAGGTCACCCCAAAGGTCACCAAAGGTCACCAAAGGGCACCCCAAAGGTCACCAAAGGTCGCCCCAAAGGTCACCAAAGGTTACCAAAGGTCACCAAAGGTCACCAAAGGTCACCCCAAAGGTCACCAAAGGTCACCAAAGGTCACCAAAGGTCACCAAAGGTCACCCCAAAGGTCACCAAAGGTCACCAAAGGTCACCAAAGGTCACCAAAGGTCACCCCAAAGGTCACCAAAGGTCACCAAAGGTCACCCCAAAGGTCACCAAAGGTCACCAAAGGTCACCAAAGGTCACCAAAGGTCACCCCAAAAGTCACCAAAGGTCACCAAAGGTCACCAAAGGTCACCAAAGGTCACCCCAAAGGTTACCAATGGTCACCAAAGGTCACCAAAGGTCACCAAAGGTCACCAAAGGTCACCAAAGGTCACCAAAGGTCACCAAAGGTCACCCCAAAGGTCACCAAAGGTCACCCCAAAGGTCACCAAAGGTCACCAAAGGTCACCAAAGGTCACCAAAGGTCACCCCAAAGGTCACCAAAGGTCACCAAAGGTCACCAAAGGTCACCAAAGGTCACCCCAAAGGTCACCAAAGGTCACCAAAGGACCCCAAAGGTCACCAAAAGTCACCAAAGGTCACCAAAGGTCACCAAAGGTCACCCCAAAAGTCACCAAAGGTCACCAAAGGTCACCAAAGGTCACCAAAGGTCACCCCAAAGGTCACCAAAGGTCACCAAAGGATACCAAAGGTCACCAAAGGTCACCCCAAAGGTTACCAATGGTCACCAAAGGTCACCAAAGGTCACCAAAGGTCACCAAAGGTCACCAAAGGTCACCAAAGGTCACCAAAGGTCACCCCAAAGGTCACCTAAGGTCTCCCCAAAGGTCACCAAAGGTCACCAAAGGTCACCAAAGGTCACCAAAGGTCACCCCAAAGGTCACCAACGGTCACCAAAGGTCACCAAAGGTCACCAAAGGTCACTCCAAAGGTCACCAAAGGTCACCCCAAAGGTCACCAAAGGTCACCCCAAAGGTCACCAGAGGTCACCAAAGGTCACCAAAGGTCACCAAAGGTCACCCCAAAGGTCACCAAAGGTCACCAAAGGTCACCAAAGGTCACCAAAGGTCACCCCAAAGGTCACCAAAGGTCAACAAAGGTCACCAAAGGTCACCCCAAAGGTCACCAAAGGTCACCAAAGGTCACCAAAGTTCACCAAAGGTTACCAAAGGTCACCCCAAAGGTCACCAAAGGTCACCAAAGGTCACCAAAGGTCACCAAAGGTCACCAAAGGTCACCCCAAAGGTCACCAAAGGTCACCAAAGGTCCCCCAAAGGTCACCAAAGGTCACCCCAAAGGTCACCAAAGGTCACCAAAGGTCACCAAAGGTCACCCCAAAGGTCACCAAAGGTCACCAAAGGTCACCAAAGGTCACCAAAGGTCACCCCAAAGGTCACCAAAGGTCACCAAAGGTCACCCCAAAGGTCACCAAAGGTCACCAAAGGTCACCAAAGGTCACCAAAGGTCACCCCAAGGTCACCAAAGGTCACCAAAGGTCACCAAAGGTCACCCCAAAGGTCACCAAAGGTCACCAAAGGTTACCAAAGGTCACCAAAGGTCACCCCAAAGGTTACCAATGGTCACCAAAGGTCACCAAAGGTCACCAAAGGTCACCCCAAAGGTCACCAAAGGTCACCAAAGGTCACCAAAGGTCACCAAAGGTCACCCCAAAGGTCACCAAAAGTCACCAAAGGTCACCCCAAAGGTCACCAAAAGTCACCAAAGGTCACCAAAGGTCACCAAAGGTCACCCCAAAGGTCACCAAAGGTTACCAAAGGTCACCAAAGGTCACCAAAGGTCACCCCAAAGGTCACCAAAGGTCACCCCAAAGGTCACCAAAGGTCACCAAAGGTCACCCCAAAGGTCACCAAAAGTCACCAAAGGTCACCAAAGGTCACCAAAGGTCACCCCAAAGGTCACCAAAGGTCACCAAAGGTCACCAAAGGTCACCAAAGGTCACCCCAAAGGTCACCAAAGGTCACCCCAAAGGTCACCAAAGGTCACCAAAGGTCACCAAAGGTCACCCCAAAGGTCACCAAAGGTCACCAAAGGTCACCAAAGGTCACCCCAAAGGTCACCAAAGGTCACCAAAGGTCACCAAAGGTCACCAAAGGTCACCCCAAAGGTCACCAAAGGTCACCAAAGGTCACCCCAAAGGTCACCAAAGGTCACCAAAGGTCACCAAAGGTCACCAAAGGTCACCCCAAAGGTCACCAAAGGTCACCAAAGGTCACCCCAAAGGTCAACAAAAGTCACCAAAGGTCACCAAAGGTCACCAAAGGTCACCCCAAAGGTCACCAAAGGTCACCCCAAAGGTCACCAAAGGTCACCAAAGGTCACCAAAGGTCACCCCAAAGGTCACCAAAGGTCATCAAAGGTCACCCCAAAGGTCACCAAAGGTCACCAAAGGTCACCCCAAAGGTCACCAAAGGTTACTCCAAAGGTCACCAAAGGTCACCCCAAAGGTCACCAAAGGTCACCAAAGGTCACCAAAGGTCACCAAAGGTCACCCCAAAGGTCACCAAAGGTCACCCCAAAGGTCACCAAAGGTCACCCCAAAGGTCACCAAAGGTCACCAAAGGTCACCAAAGGTCACCCCAAAGGTCACCAAAGGTCACCCCAAAAGTCACCAAAGGTCACCCCAAAGGTCACCAAAGGTCACCCCAAAGGTCACCAAAGGTCACCAAAGGTCACCAAAGGTCACCAAAGGTCACCAAAGGTCACCCCAAAGGTCACCAAAGGTCACCAAAGGTCACCAAAGGGCACCCCAAAAGTCACCAAAGGTCACCCCAAAGGTCACCAAAGGTCACCAAAGGTCACAAAAGGTCACCAAAGGTCACCCCAAAGGTCACCAAAGGTCACCCCAAAGGTCACCAAAGGTCACCAAAGGTCACCCCAAAGGTCACCAAAGGTCACCAAAGGTCACCCCAAAGGTCACCAAAGGTCACCAAAGGTCACCCCAAAGGTCACCAAAGGTCACCCCAAAGGTCACCAAAGGTCACCAAAGGTCACCAAAGGTCACCCCAAAGGTCACCAAAGGTCACCAAAGGTCACCCCAAAGGTCACCAAAAGTCACCAAAGGTCACCAAAGGTCACCCCAAAGGTCACCAAAGGTCACCAAAGGTCACCAAAGGTCACCCCAAAGGTCACCAAAGGTCACCCCAAAGGTCACCAAAGGTCACCAAAGGTCACCAAAGGTCACCCCAAAGGTCACCAAAGGTCACCAAAGGTCCCCCAAAGGTCACCAAAGGTCACCCCAAAGGTCACCAAAGGTCACCAAAGGTCACCAAAGGTCACCCCAAAGGTCACCAAAGGTCACCAAAGGTCACCAAAGGTCACCAAAGGTCACCCCAAAGGTCACCAAAGGTCACCAAAGGTCACCCCAAAGGTCACCAAAGGTCACCAAAGGTCACCAAAGGTCACCAAAGGTCACCCCAAAGGTCACCAAAGGTCACCAAAGGTCACCAAAGGTCACCCCAAAGGTCACCAAAGGTCACCAAAGGTTACCAAAGATCACCAAAGGTCACCCCAAAGGTTACCAATGGTCACCAAAGGTCACCAAAGGTCACCAAAGGTCACCCCAAAGGTCACCAAAGGTCACCAAAGGTCACCAAAGGTCACCAAAGGTCACCAAAGGTCACCAAAGGTCACCCCAAAGGTCACCAAAAGTCACCAAAGGTCTCCCCAAAGGTCACCAAAAGTCACCAAAGGTCACCAAAGGTCACCAAAGGTCACCCCAAAGGTCACCAAAGGTTACCAAAGGTCACCAAAGGTCACCAAAGGTCACCCCAAAGGTCACCAAAGGTCACCCCAAAGGTCACCAAAGGTCACCAAAGGTCACCCCAAAGGTCACCAAATGTCACCAAAGGTCACCAAAGGTCACCAAAGGTCACCCAAAAGGTCACCAAAGGTCACCAAAGGTCACCAAAGGTCACCAAAGGTCACCCCAAAGGTCACCAAAGGTCACCCCAAAGGTCACCAAAGGTCACCAAAGGTCACCAAAGGTCACCCCAAAGGTCACCAAAGGTCACCAAAGGGCACCCCAAAGGTCACCAAAGGTCGCCCCAAAGGTCACCAAAGGTTACCAAAGGTCACCAAAGGTCACCAAAGGTCACCCCAAAGGTCACCAAAGGTCACCAAAGGTCACCAAAGGTCACCAAAGGTCACCCCAAAGGTCACCAAAGGTCACCAAAGGTCACCAAAGGTCACCAAAGGTCACCCCAAAGGTCACCAAAGGTCACCAAAGGTCACCCCAAAGGTCACCAAAGGTCACCAAAGGTCACCAAAGTTCACCAAAGGTCACCCCAAAAGTCACCAAAGGTCACCAAAGGTCACCAAAGGTCACCAAAGGTCACCCCAAAGGTCACCAAAGGTCACCAAAGGATACCAAAGGTCACCAAAGGTCACCCCAAAGGTTACCAATGGTCACCAAAGGTCACCAAAGGTCACCAAAGGTCACCAAAGGTCACCAAAGGTCACCAAAGGTCACCCCAAAGGTCACCTAAGGTCTCCCCAAAGGTCACCAAAGGTCACCAAAGGTCACCAAAGGTCACCAAAGGTCACCCCAAAGGTCACCAACGGTCACCAAAGGTCACCAAAAGTCACCAAAGGTCACTCCAAAGGTCACCAAAGGTCACCCCAAAGGTCACCAAAGGTCACCCCAAAGGTCACCAGAGGTCACCAAAGGTCACCAAAGGTCACCAAAGGTCACCCCAAAGGTCACCAAAGGTCACCAAAGGTCACCAAAGGTCACCAAAGGTCACCCCAAAGGTCACCAAAGGTCAACAAAGGTCACCAAAGGTCACCCCAAAGGTCACCAAAGGTCACCAAAGGTCACCAAAGTTCACCAAAGGTTACCAAAGGTCACCCCAAAGGTCACCAAAGGTCACCAAAGGTCACCAAAGGTCACCAAAGGTCACCAAAGGTCACCCCAAAGGTCACCAAAGGTCACCAAAGGTCCCCCAAAGGTCACCAAAGGTCACCCCAAAGGTCACCAAAGGTCACCAAAGGTCACCAAAGGTCACCCCAAAGGTCACCAAAGGTCACCAAAGGTCACCAAAGGTCACCAAAGGTCACCCCAAAGGTCACCAAAGGTCACCAAAGGTCACCCCAAAGGTCACCAAAGGTCACCAAAGGTCACCAAAGGTCACCAAAGGTCACCCCAAAGGTCACCAAAGGTCACCAAAGGTCACCAAAGGTCACCCCAAAGGTCACCAAAGGTCACCAAAGGTTACCAAAGGTCACCAAAGGTCACCCCAAAGGTTACCAATGGTCACCAAAGGTCACCAAAGGTCACCAAAGGTCACCCCAAAGGTCACCAAAGGTCACCAAAGGTCACCAAAGGTCACCAAAGGTCACCAAAGGTCACCAAAGGTCACCCCAAAGGTCACCAAAAGTCACCAAAGGTCACCCCAAAGGTCACCAAAAGTCACCAAAGGTCACCAAAGGTCACCAAAGGTCACCCCAAAGGTCACCAAAGGTTACCAAAGGTCACCAAAGGTCACCAAAGGTCACCCCAAAGGTCACCAAAGGTCACCCCAAAGGTCAGCAAAGGTCACCAAAGGTCACCCCAAAGGTCACCAAAAGTCACCAAAGGTTACCAAAGGTCACCAAAGGTCACCCCAAAGGTCACCAAAGGTCACCAAAGGTCACCAAAGGTCACCAAAGGTCACCCCAAAGGTCACCAAAGGTCACCCCAAAGGTCACCAAAGGTCACCAAAGGTCAAAAAAGGTCACCCCAAAGGTCACCAAAGGTCACCAAAGGGCACCCCAAAGGTCACCAAAGGTCACCCCAAAGGTCACCAAAGGTTACCAAAGGTCACCAAAGGTCACCAAAGGTCACCCCAAAGGTCACCAAAGGTCACCAAAGGTCACCAAAGGTCACCAAGGTCACCCCAAAGGTCACCAAAGGTCACCAAAGGTCACCAAAGGTCACCAAAGGTCACCCCAAAGGTCACCAAAGGTCACCAAAGGTCACCCCAAAGGTCACCAAAGGTCACCAAAGGTCACCAAAGGTCACCAAAGGTCACCCCAAAAGTCACCAAAGGTCACCAAAGGTCACCAAAGGTCACCAAAGGTCACCCCAAAGGTCACCAAAGGTCACCAAAGGATACCAAAGGTCACCAAAGGTCACCCCAAAGGTTACCAATGGTCACCAAAGGTCACTAAAGGTCACCAAAGGTCACCAAAGGTCACCAAAGGTCACCAAAGGTCACCAAAGGTCACCCCAAAGGTCACCTAAGGTCTCCCCAAAGGTCACCAAAGGTCACCAAAGGTCACCAAAGGTCACCAAAGGTCACCCCAAAGGTCACCAACGGTCACCAAAGGTCACCAAAGGTCACCAAAGGTCACTCCAAAGGTCACCAAAGGTCACCCCAAAGGTCACCAAAGGTCACCCCAAAGGTCACCAGAGGTCACCAAAGGTCACCAAAGGTCACCAAAGGTCACCCCAAAGGTCACCAAAGGTCACCAAAGGTCACCAAAGGTTACCAAAGGTCACCCCAAAGGTCACCAAAGGTCAACAAAGGTCACCAAAGGTCACCCCAAAGGTCACCAAAGGTCACCAAAGGTCACCAAAGTTCACCAAAGGTTACCAAAGGTCACCCCAAAGGTCACCAAAGGTCACCAAAGGTCACCAAAGGTCACCAAAGGTCACCCCAAAGGTCACCAAGGTCACCAAAGGTCACCCCAAAGGTCACCAAAGGTCACCAAAGGTCACCAAAGGTCACCCCAAAGGTCACCAAAGGTTACCCCAAAGGTCACCAAAGGTCACCAAAGGTCACCAAAGGTCACCCCAAAGGTCACCAAAGGTCACCAAAGGTCACCAAAAGTCACCAAAGGTCACCCCAAAGGTCACCAAAGGTCACCCCAAAGGTCACCAAAGGTCACCCCAAAGGTCACCAAAGGTCACCAAAGGTCACCAAAGGTCACCCCAAAGGCACCAAAGGTCACCAAAGGTCACCCCAAAGGTCACCAAAGGTCACCAAAGGTCACCAAAGGTCACCAAAGGTCACCCCAAAGGTCACCAAAGGTCACCCCAAAGGTCACCAAAGGTCACCAAAGGTCACCAAAGGTCACCCCAAAGGTCACCAAAGGTCACCAAAAGTCACCCCAAAGGTCACCAAAGGTCACCAAAGGTCACCAAAGGTCACCAAAGGTCACCCCAAAGGTCACCAAAAGTCACCCCAAAGGTCACCAAAGGTCACCCCAAAGGTCACCAAAGGTCTCCAAAGGTCACCAAAGGTCACCAAAGGTCACCAAAGGTCACCCCAAAGGTCACCAAAGGTCACCAAAGGTCACCAAAGGTCACCCAAAGGTTACCAATGGTCACCAAAGGTCACCAAAGGTCACAAAGGTCACCCCAAAGGTCACCAAAGGTCACCAAAGGTCACCCCAAAGGTCACCAAAGGTCACCCCAAAGGTCACCAAAGGTCACCAAAGGTCACCCCAAAGGTCACCAAAGGTCACCAAAGATCACCCCAAAGGTCACCAAAGGTCACCAAAGGTCACCAAAGGTCACCAAAGGTCACCCCAAAGGTCACCAAAGGTCACCTCAAAGGTCACCAAAGGTCACCAAAGGTCACCAAAGGTCACCCCAAAGGTCACCAAAGGTCATCAAAGGTCACCCCAAAGGTCACCAAAGGTCACCAAAGGTCACCCCAAAGGTCACCAAAGGTTACTCCAAAGGTCACCAAAGGTCACCCCAAAGGTCACCAAAGGTCACCAAAGGCCACCAAAGGTCACCAAAGGTCACCCTAAAGGTCACCAAAGGTCACCCCAAAGGTCACCAAAGGTCACCCCAAAGGTCACCAAAGGTCACCAAAGGTCACCAAAGGTCACCCCAAAGGTCACCAAAGGTCACCCCAAAAGTCACCAAAGGTCACCCCAAAGGTCACCAAGGTCACCCCAAAGGTCACCAAAGGTCACCAAAGGTCACCAAAGGTCACCAAAGGTCACCAAAGGTCACCCCAAAGGTCACCAAAGGTCACCAAAGGGCACCCCAAAAGTCACCAAAGGTCACCAAAGGTCACCCCAAAGGTCACCAAAGGTCACCAAAGGTCACAAAAGGTCACCAAAGGTCACCCCAAAGGTCACCAAAGGTCACCCCAAAGGTCACCAAAGGTCACCAAAGGTCACCCCAAAGGTCACCAAAGGTCACCAAAGGTCACCCCAAAGGTCACCAAAGGTCACCAAAGGTCACCAAAGGTCACCAAAGGTCACCCCAAAGGTCACCAAAGGTGACCCCAAAGGTCACCAAAGGTCACCCCAAAGGTCACCAAAGGTCACCAAAGGTCACCAAAGGTCACCAAAGGTCACCCCAAAGGTCACCAAAGGTCACCAAAGGTCACCAAAGGTCACCCCAAAGGTCACCAAAGGTCACCAAAGGTCACCAAAGGTCACCAAAGGTCACCAAAGGTCACCCCAAAGGTCACCAAAGGTCACCAAAGGTCACCCCAAAGGTCACCAAAAGTCACCAAAGGTCACCAAAGGTCACCCCAAAGGTCACCAAAGGTCACCAAAGGTCACCAAAGGTCACCCCAAAGGTCACCAAAGGTCACCCCAAAGGTCACCAAAGGTCACCAAAGGTCACCAAAGGTCACCCCAAAGGTCACCAAAGGTCACCAAAGGTCCCCCAAAGGTCACCAAAGGTCACCCCAAAGGTCACCAAAGGTCACCAAAGGTCACCAAAGGTCACCCCAAAGGTCACCAAAGGTCACCAAAGGTCACCAAAGGTCACCAAAGGTCACCCCAAAGGTCACCAAAGGTCACCAAAGGTCACCCCAAAGGTCACCAAAGGTCACCAAAGGTCACCAAAGGTCACCAAAGGTCACCCCAAAGGTCACCAAAGGTCACCAAAGGTCACCAAAGGTCACCCCAAAGGTCACCAAAGGTCACCAAAGGTTACCAAAGGTCAGCAAAGGTCAGCCCAAAGGTTACCAATGGTCACCAAAGGTCACCAAAGGTCACCAAAGGTCACCCCAAAGGTCACCAAAGGTCACCAAAGGTCACCAAAGGTCACCAAAGGTCACCAAAGGTCACCAAAGGTCACCCCAAAGGTCACCAAAAGTCACCAAAGGTCACCCCAAAGGTCACCAAAAGTCACCAAAGGTCACCAAAGGTCACCAAAGGTCACCCCAAAGGTCACCAAAGGTTACCAAAGGTCACCAAAGGTCACCAAAGGTCACCCCAAAGGTCACCAAAGGTCACCCCAAAGGACACCAAAGGTCACCAAAGGTCACCCCAAAGGTCACCAAAAGTCACCAAAGGTCACCAAAGGTCACCAAAGGTCACCCCAAAGGTCACCAAAGGTCACCAAAGGTCACCAAAGGTCACCAAAGGTCACCCCAAAGGTCACCAAAGGTCACCCCAAAGGTCACCAAAGGTCACCAAAGGTCACCAAAGGTCACCCCAAAGGTCACCAAAGGTCACCAAAGGGCACCCCAAAGGTCACCAAAGGTCACCCCAAAGGTCACCAAAGGTTACCAAAGGTCACCAAAGGTCACCAAAGGTCACCCCAAAGGTCACCAAAGGTCACCAAAGGTCACCAAAGGTCACCAAAGGTCACCCCAAAGGTCACCAAAGGTCACCAAAGGTCACCAAAGGTCACCAAAGGTCACCCCAAAGGTCACCAAAGGTCACCAAAGGTCACCCCAAAGGTCACCAAAGGTCACCAAAGGTCACCAAAGGTCACCAAAGGTCACCCCAAAAGTCACCAAAGGTCACCAAAGGTCACCAAAGGTCACCAAAGGTCACCCCAAAGGTCACCAAAGGTCACCAAAGGTTACCAAAGGTCACCAAAGGTCACCCCAAAGGTTACCAATGGTCACCAAAGGTCACCAAAGGTCACCAAAGG
This sequence comes from Agriotes lineatus, assembly GCA_940337035.1. Classification (NCBI taxonomy): domain Eukaryota; kingdom Metazoa; phylum Arthropoda; class Insecta; order Coleoptera; family Elateridae; genus Agriotes; species Agriotes lineatus. The sequence goes on from CALNHX010005027.1 coordinate 17,471, forward strand.
TCACCAAAGGTCACCAAAGGTCACCAAAGGTCACCAAAGGTCACCCCAAAGGTCACCTAAGGTCTCCCCAAAAATCACCAAAGGTCACCAAAGGTCACCAAAGGTCACCCCAAAGGTCACCAACGGTCACCAAAGGTCACCAAAGGTCACCCCAAAGGTCACCAAAGGTCACCCCAAAGGTCACCAGAGGTCACCAAAGGTCACCAAAGGTCACCAAAGGTCACCCCAAAGGTCACCAAAGCTCACCAAAGGTCACCAAAGGTCACCAAAGGTCACCCCAAAGGTCACCAAAGGTCAACAAAGGTCACCAAAGGTCACCCCAAAGGTCACCAAAGGTCACCAAAGGTCACCAAAGTTCACCAAAGGTTACCAAAGGTCACCCCAAAGGTCACCAAAGGTCACCAAAGGTCACCAAAGGTCACCAAAGGTCACCCCAAAGGTCACCAAAGGTCACCAAAGGTCACCCCAAAGGTCACCAAAGGTCACCCCAAAGGTCACCAAAGGTTACCCCAAAGTTACCCCAAAGGTCACCAAAGGTCACCAAAGGTCACCAAAGTTCACCAAAGGTTACCAAAGGTCACCCCAAAGGTCACCAAAGGTCAACAAAGGTCACCAAAGGTCACCCCAAAGGTCACCAAAGGTCAACAAAGGTCACCAAAGGTCACCCCAAAGGTCACCAAAGGTCACCAAAGGTCACCAAAGTTCACCAAAGGTTACCAAAGGTCACCCCAAAGGTCACCAAAGGTCACCAAAGGTCACCAAAGGTCACCAAAGGTCACCCCAAAGGTCACCAAAGGTCACCAAAGGTCACCCCAAAGGTCACCAAAGGTCACCCCAAAGGTCACCAAAGGTTACCCCAAAGGTCACCAAAGGTCACCAAAGGTCACCAAAGGTCACCCCAAAGGTCACCAAAGGTCACCAAAGGTCACCAAAAGTCACCAAAGGTCACCCCAAAGGTCACCAAAGGTCACCCCAAAGGTCACCAAAGGTCACCCCAAAGGTCACCAAAGGTCACCAAAGGTCACCAAAGGTCACCCCAAAGGCACCAAAGGTCACCAAAGGTCACCCCAAAGGTCACCAAAGGTCACCAAAGGTCACCAAAGGTCACCTAAGGTCACCCCAAAGGTCACCAAAGGTCACCCCAAAGGTCACCAAAGGTCACCAAAGGTCACCAAAGGTCACCCTAAAGGTCACCAAAGGTCACCAAAAGTCACCCCAAAGGTCACCAAAGGTCACCAAAGGTCACCAAAGGTCACCAAAGGTCACCCCAAAGGTCACCAAAGGTCACCCCAAAGGTCACCAAAGGTCACCCCAAAGGTCACCAAAGGTCTCCAAAGGTCACCAAAGGTCACCAAAGGTCACCAAAGGTCACCCCAAAGGTCACCAAAGGTCACCAAAGGTCACCAAAGGTCACCCCAAAGGTTACCAATGGTCACCAAAGGTCACCAAAGGTCACCAAAGGTCACCCAAAGGTCACCAAAGGTCACCAAAGATCACCCCAAAGGTCACCAAAGGTCACCAAAGGTCACCAAAGGTCACCCCAAAGGTCACCAAAGGTCACCAAAGGTCACCCCAAAGGTCACCAAAGGTCACCAAAGGTCACCCCAAAGGTCACCAAAGGTCACCAAAGGTCACCAAGGTCACCAAAGGTCACCCCAAAGGTCACCAAAGGTCACCCCAAAGGTCACCAAAGGTCACCCCAAAGGTCACCAAAGGTCACCAAAGGGGCACCAAAGGTCACCCCTAAGGTCACCAAAGGTCACCCCAAAGGTCACCAAAGGTCACCCCAAAGGTCACCAAAGGTCACCAAAGGTCACCAAAGGTCACCAAAAGTCACCCAAAGGTCACCAAAGGTCACCAAAGGTCACCAAGGTCACCAAAGGTCACCCCAAAGGTCACCAAAGGTCACCAAAGGTCACCCCAAAGGTCACCAAAGGTCACCAAAGGTTACCCCAAAGGTCACCAAAGGTCACCAAAGGTCACCAAAGTTCACCAAAGGTTACCAAAGGTCACCAAAGGTCACCAAAAGTCACCAAAGGTCACCAAAGGTCACCCCAAAGGTCACCAAAGGTCACCAAAGGTCACCAAAGGTCACCAAAGGCACCCAAAGGTCACCAAAGGTCACCCCAAAGGTCACCAAAGGTCACCCCAATGGTCACCAAAAGTCACCAAAGGTATCCAAAGGTCACCAAAGGTCACCCCAAAGGTCACCAAAGGTCACCAAAGGTCACCAAGGTCACCCCAAAGGTCACCAAAGGTCACCAAAGGTCACCCCAAAGGTCAACAAAAGTCACCAAAGGTCCCCAAAGGTCACCAAAGGTCACCCCAAAGGTCACCAAAGGTCACCCCAAAGGTCACCAAAGGTCACCAAAGGTCACCAAAGGTCACCCCAAAGGTCACCAAAGGTCATCAAAGGTCACCCCAAAGGTCACCAAAAGTCACCAAAGGTCACCCCCAAAGGTCACCAAAGGTTACCCCAAAGGTCACCAAAGGTCACCCCAAAGGTCACCAAAGGTCACCAAAGGTCACCAAAGGTCACCAAGGGTCACCCCAAAGGTCACCAAAGGTCACCCCAAAGGTCACCAAAGGTCACCCCAAAGGTCACCAAAGGTCACCAAAGGTCACCAAAGGTCACCCCAAAGGTCACCAAAGGTCACCCCAAAAGTCACCAAAGGTCACCCCAAAGGTCACCAAAGGTCACCCCAAAGGTCACCAAAGGTCACCAAAGGTCACCAAAGGTCACCAAAGGTCACCCCAAAGGTCACCAAAGGTCACCAAAGGTCACCAAAGGCACCCCAAAAGTCACCAAAGGACACCAAAGGTCACCCCAAAGGTCACCAAAGGTCACCAAAGGTCACAAAAGGTCACCAAAGGTCACCCCAAAGGTCACCAAAGGTCACCAAAGGTCACCACAGGTCACCCCAAAGGTCACCAAAGTTCACCAAAGGTCACCAAAGGTCACCCCAAAGGTCACCAAAGGTCACCCCAAAGGTCACCAAAAGTCACCAAAGGTCACCAAGGTCACCCCAAAGGTCACCAAAGGTCACCAAAGGTCACCAAAGGTCACTCCAAAGGTCACCAAAGGTCACTAAAGGTCACCCCAAAGGTCACCAAAGGTCACCAAAGGTCACCAGAGGTCACCCCAAAGGTCACCAAAGGTCACCGTAAAGGTCACCAAAGGTCACCCCAAAGGTCACCAAAGGTCACCAAAGGTCACCCCAAAGGTCACCAAAGGTCACCAAAGGTCACCAAAGGTCACCAAAGGTCACCCCAAAGGTCACCAAAGGTCACCAAAGGTCACCCCAAAGGTCACCAAAGGTCACCCCAAAGGTCACCAAAGGTCACCAAAGGTCACCAAAGGTCACCAAAGGTCACCAAAGGTCACCCCAAAGGTCACCAAAGGTCACCCCAAAGGTCACCAAAGGTCACCCCAAAAGTCACCAAAGGTCACCAAAGGTCACCAAAGGTCACCCCTAAGGTCACCAAAGGTCACCCCAAAGGTCACCAAAGATAACCCCAAAGGTCACCAAAGGTCACCAAAGGTCACCAAAGGTCACCAAAGGTCACCCCAAGGTCACCAAAGGTCACCAAAGGTCACCAAAGGTCACCAAAGGTCACCCCAAAGGTCACCAAAGGTCACCAAAGGTCACCCCAAAGGTCACCAAAGGTCACCAAAGGTTACCCCAAAGGTCACCAAAGGTCACCAAAGTTCACCAAAGGTTACCAAAGGTCACCAAAGGTCACCAAAAGTCACCAAAGGTCACCAAAGGTCACCCCAAAGGTCACCAAAGGTCACCAAAGTCACCAAAGGTCACCAAAGGCACCCCAAAGGTCACCAAAGGTCACCCCAAAGGTCACCAAAGGTCACCCCAAAGGTCACCAAAAGTCACCAAAGGTATCCAAAGGTCACCAAAGGTCACCAAGGTCACCCCAAAGGTCACCAAAGGTCACCAAAGGTCACCAAAGGTCACCAAAGGTCACCAAAGGTCACCCCAAAGGTCACCAAAGGTCACCAAGGTCACCCCAAAGGTCAACAAAAGTCACCAAAGGTCACCAAAGGTCACCAAAGGTCACCCCAAAGGTCACCAAAGGTCACCCAAAGGTCACCAAAGGTCACCAAAGGTCACCAAAGGTCACCCAAAGGTCACCAAAGGTCATCAAAGGTCACCCCAAAGGTCACCAAAGGTCACCAAAGGTCACCCCAAAGGTCACCAAAGGTTACTCCAAAGGTCACCAAAGGTCACCCCAAAGGTCACCAAAGGTCACCAAAGGTCACCAAAGGTCACCAAAGGTCACCCCAAAGGTCACCAAAGGTCACCCCTAAGGTCACCAAAGGTCACCCCAAAGGTCACCAAAGGTCACCAAAGGTCACCCCAAAGGTCACCAAAGGTCACCCCAAAAGTCACCAAAGGTCACCCCAAAGGTCACCAAAGGTCACCCCAAAGGTCACCAAAGGTCACCAAAGGTCACCAAAGGTCACCAAAGGTCACCAAAGGTCACCCCAAAGGTCACCAAAGGTCACCAAAGGTCACCAAAGGGCACCCCAAAAGTCACCAAAGGTCACCAAAGGTCACCCCAAAGGTCACCAAAGGTCACCAAAGGTCACAAAAGGTCACCAAAGGTCACCCCAAAGGTCACCAAAGGTCACCCCAAAGGTCACCAAAGGTCACCAAAGGTCACCCCAAAGGTCACCAAAGGTCACCAAAGGTCACCCCAAAGGTCACCAAAGGTCACCAAAGGTCACCAAAGGTCACCAAAGGTCACCAAAAGGTCACCCCAAAGGTCACCAAAGGTCACCCCAAAGGTCACCAAAGGTCACCAAAGGTCACCAAAGGTCACCCCAAAGGTCACCAAAGGTCACCAAAAGTCACCCCAAAGGTCACCAAAGGTCACCAAAGGTCACCAAAGGTCACCAAGGTCACCCCAAAGGTCACCAAAGGTCACCCCAAAGGTCACCAAAGGTCACCCCAAAGGTCACCAAAGGTCTCCAAAGGTCACCAAAGGTCACCAAAGGTCACCAAAGGTCACCCCAAAGGTCACCAAAGGTCACCAAAGGTCACCAAAGGTCACCCCAAAGGTTACCAATGGTCACCAAAGGTCACCAAAGGTCACCAAAGGTCACCCCAAAGGTCACCAAAGGTCACCAAAGGTCACCCCAAAGGTCACCAAAGGTCACCAAAGGTCACCAAAGGTCACCAAAGGTTACCCCAAAGGTCACCAAAGGTCACCAAAGGTCACCAAAGTTCACCAAAGGTTACCAAAGGTCACCAAAGGTCACCAAAAGTCACCAAAGGTCACCAAAGGTCACCCCAAAGGTCACCAAAGGTCACCAAAGGTCACCAAAGGTCACCAAAGGCACCCCAAAGGTCACCAAAGGTCACCCCAAAGGTCACCAAAGGTCACCCCAATGGTCACCAAAAGTCACCAAAGGTATCCAAAGGTCACCAAAGGTCACCCCAAAGGTCACCAAAGGTCACCAAAGGTCACCAAAGGTCACCCCAAAGGTCACCAAAGGTCACCAAAGGTCACCCCAAAGGTCAACAAAAGTCACCAAAGGTCACCAAAGGTCACCAAAGGTCACCCCAAAGGTCACCAAAGGTCACCCAAAGGTCACCAAAGGTCACCAAAGGTCACCAAAGGTCACCCCAAAGGTCACCAAAGGTCATCAAAGGTCACCCCAAAGGTCACCAAAAGTCACCAAAGGTCACCCCAAAGGTCACCAAAGGTTACCCCAAAGGTCACCAAAGGTCACCCCAAAGGTCACCAAAGGTCACCAAAGGTCACCAAAGGTCACCAAGGGTCACCCCAAAGGTCACCAAAGGTCACCCCAAAGGTCACCAAAGGTCACCCCAAAGGTCACCAAAGGTCACCAAAGGTCACCAAAGGTCACCCCAAAGGTCACCAAAGGTCACCCCAAAAGTCACCAAAGGTCACCCCAAAGGTCACCAAAGGTCACCCCAAAGGTCACCAAAGGTCACCAAAGGTCACCAAAGGTCACCAAAGGTCACCCCAAAGGTCACCAAAGGTCACCAAAGGTCACCAAAGGCACCCCAAAAGTCACCAAAGGTCACCAAAGGTCACCCCAAAGGTCACCAAAGGTCACCAAAGGTCACAAAAGGTCACCAAAGGTCACCCCAAAGGTCACCAAAGGTCACCAAAGGTCACCAAAGGTCACCCCAAAGGTCACCAAAGTTCACCAAAGGTCACCAAAGGTCATCCCAAAGGTCACCAAAGGTCACCCCAAAGGTCACCAAAAGTCACCAAAGGTCACCAAAGGTCACCCCAAAGGTCACCAAAGGTCACCAAAGGTCACCAAAGGTCACTCCAAAGGTCACCAAAGGTCACCAAAGGTCACCAGAGGTCACCCCAAAGGTCACCAAAGGTCACCGTAAAGGTCACCAAAGGTCACCCCAAAGGTCACCAAAGGTCACCAAAGGTCACCCCAAAGGTCACCAAAGGTCACCAAAGGTCACCAAAGGTCACCAAAGGTCACCCCAAAGGTCACCAAAGGTCACCAAAGGTCACCCCAAAGGTCACCAAAGGTCACCCCAAAGGTCACCAAAGGTCACCAAAGGTCACCAAAGGTCACCAAAGGTCACCCCAAAGGTCACCAAAGGTCACCCCAAAGGTCACCAAAGGTCACCCCAAAGGTCACCAAAGGTCACCAAAGGTCACCAAAGGTCACCCCTAAGGTCACCAAAGGTCACCCCCAAAGGTCACCAAAGATAACCCCAAAGGTCACCAAAGGTCACCAAAGGTCACCAAAGGTCACCAAAGGTCACCCCAAAGGTCACCAAAGGTCACCAAAGGTCACCAAAGGTCACCAAAGGTCACCCCAAAGGTCACCAAAGGTCACCAAAGGTCACCCCAAAGGTCACCAAAGGTCACCAAAGGTTACCCCCAAAGGTCACCAAAGGTCACCAAAGTTCACCAAAGGTTACCAAAGGTCACCAAGGTCACCAAAAGTCACCAAAGGTCACCAAAGGTCACCCCAAAGGTCACCAAGGTCACCAAAGGTCACCAAAGGTCACAAAGGCACCCCAAAGGTCACCAAAGGTCACCCCAAAGCGTCACCAAAGGTCACCCCAAAGGTCACCAAAAGTCACCAAAGGTATCCAAAGGTCACCAAAGGTCACCAAAGGTCACCCCAAAGGTCACCAAAGGTCACCAAAGGTCACCAAAGGTCACCAAAGGTCACCAAAGGTCACCCCAAAGGTCACCAAAGGTCACCAAAGGTCACCCCAAAGGTCAACAAAAGTCACCAAAGGTCACCAAAGGTCACCCCAAAGGTCACCAAAGGTCACCCCAAAGGTCACCAAAGGTCACCAAAGGTCACCAAAGGTCACCCCAAAGGTCACCAAAGGTCATCAAAGGTCACCCCAAAGGTCACCAAAGGTCACCAAAGGTCACCCCAAAGGTCACCAAAGGTTACTCCAAAGGTCACCAAAGGTCACCCCAAAGGTCACCAAAGGTCATCAAAGGTCACCAAAGGTCACCAAAGGTCACCCCAAAGGTCACCAAAGGTCACCCCAAAGGTCCACCAAAGGTCACCCCAAAGGTCACCAAAGGTCACCCCAAAGGTCACCAAAGGTCACCCCAAAAGTCACCAAAGGTCACCCCAAAGGTCACCAAAGGTCACCCCAAAGGTCACCAAAGGTCACCAAAGGTCACCAAAGGTCACCAAAGGTCACCAAAGGTCACCCCAAAGGTCACCAAAGGTCACCAAAGGTCACCAAAGGGCACCCCAAAAGTCACCAAAGGTCACCAAAGGTCACCCCAAAGGTCACCAAAGGTCACCAAAGGTCACAAAAGGTCACCAAAGGTCACCCCAAAGGTCACCAAAGGTCACCCCAAAGGTCACCAAAGGTCACCAAAGGTCACCCCAAAGGTCACCAAAGGTCACCAAAGGTCACCCCAAAGGTCACCAAAGGTCACCCCAAAGGTCACCAAAGGTGACCCCAAAGGTCACCAAAGGTCACCCCAAAGGTCACCAAAGGTCACCGAAGGTCACCAAAGGTCACCAAAGGTCACCAAAGGTCACCAAAGGTCACACCAAAGGTCACCAAAGGTCACCAAAGGTCACCAAAGGTCACCCCAAAGGTCACCAAAGGTCACCAAAGGTCACCAAAGGTCACCAAAGGTCACCAAAGGTCACCCCAAAGGTCACCAAAGGTCACCAAAAGTCACCAAAGGTCACCAAAGGTCACCCCAAAGGTCACCAAAGGTCACCAAAGGTCACCAAAGGTCACCAAAGGTCACCCCAAAGGTCACCAAAGGTCACCCCAAAGGTCACCAAAGGTCACCCCAAAGGTCACCAAAGGTCACCAAAGGTCACCAAAGGTCACCCCGAAGGTCACCAAAGGTCACCAAAGGTCCCCCAAAGGTCACCAAAGGTCACCCCAAAGGTCACCAAAGGTTACCAAAGGTCACCAAAGGTCACCAAAGGTCACCCCAAAGGTCACCAAAGGTCACCAAAAGTCACCAAAGGTCACCAAAGGTCACCAAAGGTCACCAAAGGTCACCCCAAAGGTCACCAAAGGTCACCAAAGGTCACCAAAGGTCACCAAAGGTCACCCCAAAGGTCACCAAAGGTCACCAAAGGTCACCCCAAAGGTCACCAAAGGTCACCAAAGGTCACCAAAGGTCACCAAAGGTCACCCCCAAAGGTCACCAAAGGTCACCAAAGGTCACCCCAAAGGTCAACAAAAGTCACCAAAGGTCACCAAAGGTCACCAAAGGTCACCCCAAAGGTCACCAAAGGTCACCCCAAAGGTCACCAAAGGTCACCAAAGGTCACCAAAGGTCACCCCAAAGGTCACCAAAGGTCATCAAAGGTCACCCCAAAGGTCACCAAAGGTCACCAAAGGTCACCCCAAAGGTCACCAAAGGTTACTCCAAAGGTCACCAAAGGTCACCCCAAAGGTCACCAAAGGTCACCAAAGGTCACCAAAGGTCACCAAAGGTCACCCCAAAGGTCACCAAAGGTCACCCCAAAGGTCACCAAAGGTCACCCCAAAGGTCACCAAAGGTCACCAAAGGTCACCAAAGGTCACCCCAAAGGTCACCAAAGGTCACCCCAAAAGTCACCAAAGGTCACCCCAAAGGTCACCAAAGGTCACCCCAAAGGTCACCAAAGGTCACCAAAGGTCACCAAAGGTCACCAAAGGTCACCAAAGGTCACCCCAAAGGTCACCAAAGGTCACCAAAGGTCACCAAAGAGCACCCCAAAAGTCACCAAAGGTCACCCCAAAGGTCACCAAAGGTCACCAAAGGTCACAAAAGGTCACCAAAGGTCACCCCAAAGGTCACCAAAGGTCACCCCAAAGGTCACCAAAGGTCACCAAAGGTCACCCCAAAGGTCACCAAAGGTCACCAAAGGTCACCCCAAAGGTCACCAAAGGTCACCAAAGGTCACCCCAAAGGTCACCAAAGGTCACCCCAAAGCTCACCAAAGGTCACCAAAGGTCACCAAAGGTCACCCCAAAGGTCACCAAAGGTCACCAAAGGTCACCCCAAAGGTCACCAAAGGTCACCAAAGGTCACCAAAGGTCACCCCAAAGGTCACCAAAGGTCACCCCAAAGGTCACCAAAGGTCACCAAAGGTCACCAAAGGTCACCCCAAAGGTCACCAAAGGGTCACCAAAGGTCCCCCAAAGGTCACCAAAGGTCACCCCAAAGGTCACCAAAGGTCACCCCAAAGGTCACCAAAGGTCACCAAAGGTCACCAAAGGTCACCCCAAAGGTCACCAAAGGTCACCAAAGGTCACCCCAAAGGTCACCAAAGGTCACCAAAGGTCACCAAAGGTCACCAAAGGTCACCCCAAAGGTCACCAAAGGTCACCAAAGGTCACCAAAGGTCACCCCAAAGGTCACCAAAGGTCACCAAAGGTTACCAAAGATCACCAAAGGTCACCCCAAAGGTTACCAATGGTCACCAAAGGTCACCAAAGGTCACCAAAGGTCACCCCAAAGGTCACCAAAGGTCACCAAAGGTCACCAAAGGTCACCAAAGGTCACCAAAGGTCACCAAAGGTCACCCCAAAGGTCACCAAAAGTCACCAAAGGTCACCCCAAAGGTCACCAAAAGTCACCAAAGGTCACCAAAGGTCACCAAAGGTCACCCCAAAGGTCACCAAAGGTTACCAAAGGTCACCAAAGGTCACCAAAGGTCACCCCAAAGGTCACCAAAGGTCACCCCAAAGGTCACCAAAGGTCACCAAAGGTCACCCCAAAGGTCACCAAATGTCACCAAAGGTCACCAAAGGTCACCAAAGGTCACCCCAAAGGTCACCAAAGGTCACCAAAGGTCACCAAAGGTCACCAAAGGTCACCCCAAAGGTCACCAAAGGTCACCCCAAAGGTCACCAAAGGTCACCAAAGGTCACCAAAGGTCACCCCAAAGGTCACCAAAGGTCACCAAAGGGCACCCCAAAGGTCACCAAAGGTCGCCCCAAAGGTCACCAAAGGTTACCAAAGGTCACCAAAGGTCACCAAAGGTCACCCCAAAGGTCACCAAAGGTCACCAAAGGTCACCAAAGGTCACCAAAGGTCACCCCAAAGGGTCACCAAAGGTCACCAAAGGTCACCAAAGGTCACCAAAGGTCACCCCAAAGGTCACCAAAGGTCACCAAAGGTCACCCCAAAGGTCACCAAAGGTCACCAAAGGTCACCAAAGGTCACCAAAGGTCACCCCAAAAGTCACCAAAGGTCACCAAAGGTCACCAAAGGTCACCAAAGGTCACCCCAAAGGTCACCAAAGGTCACCAAAGGATACCAAAGGTCACCAAAGGTCACCCCAAAGGTTACCAATGGTCACCAAAGGTCACCAAAGGTCACCAAAGATTACCAAAGGTCACCAAAGGTCACCAAAGGTCACCAAAGGTCAACCAAAGGTGACCTAAGGTCTCCCCAAAGGTCACCAAAGGTCACCAAAGGTCACCAAAGGTCACCAAAGGTCACCCCAAAGGTCACCAACGGTCACCAAAGGTCACCAAAGGTCACCAAAGGTCACTCCAAAGGTCACCAAAGGTCACCCCAAAGGTCAATAAAGGTCACCCCAAAGGTCACCAGAGGTCACCAAAGGTCACCAAAGGTCACCAAAGGTCACCCCAAAGGTCACCAAAGGTCACCAAAGGTCACCAAAGGTCACCAAAGGTCACCCCAAAGGTCACCAAAGGTCAACAAAGGTCACCAAAGGTCACCCCAAAGGTCACCAAAGGTCACCAAAGGTCACCAAAGTTCACCAAAGGTTACCAAAGGTCACCCCAAAGGTCACCAAAGGTCACCAAAGGTCACCAAAGGTCACCAAAGGTCACCAAAGGTCACCCCAAAGGTCACCAAAGGTCACCAAAGGTCCCCCAAAGGTCACCAAAGGTCACCCCAAAGGTCACCAAAGGTCACCAAAGGTCACCAAAGGTCACCCCAAAGGTCACCAAAGGTCACCAAAGGGTCACCAAAGGTCACCAAAGGTCACCCCAAAGGTCACCAAAGGTCACCAAAGGTCACCCCAAAGGTCACCAAAGGTCACCAAAGGTCACCAAAGGTCACCAAAGGTCACCCCAAAGGTCACCAAAGGTCACCAAAGGTCACCAAAGGTCACCCCAAAGGTCACCAAAGGTCACCAAAGGTTACCAAAGGTCACCAAAGGTCACCCCAAAGGTTACCAATGGTCACCAAAGGTCACCAAAGGTCACCAAAGGTCACCCCAAATGTCACCAAAGGTCACCAAAGGTCACCAAAGGTCACCAAAGGTCACCAAAGGTCACCAAAGGTCACCCCAAAGGTCACCAAAAGTCACCAAAGGTCACCCCAAAGGTCACCAAAAGTCACCAAAGGTCACCAAAGGTCACCAAAGGTCACCCCAAAGGTCACCAAAGGTTACCAAAGGTCACCAAAGGTCACCAAAGGTCACCCCAAAGGTCACCAAAGGTCACCCCAAAGGTCACCAAAGGTCACCAAAGGTCACCCCAAAGGTCACCAAAAGTCACCAAAGGTCACCAAAGGTCACCAAAGGTCACCCCAAAGGTCACCAAAGGTCACCAAAGGTCACCAAAGGTCACCAAAGGTCACCCCAAAGGTCACCAAAGGTCACCCCAAAGGTCACCAAAGGTCACCAAAGGTCACCAAAGGTCACCCCAAAGGTCACCAAAGGTCACCAAAGGGCACCCCAAAGGTCACCAAAGGTCACCCCAAAGGTCACCAAAGGTTACCAAAGGTCACCAAAGGTCACCAAAGGTCACCCCAAAGGTCACCAAAGGTCACCAAAGGTCACCAAAGGTCACCAAAGGTCACCCCAAAGGTCACCAAAGGTCACCAAAGGTCACCAAAGGTCACCAAAGGTCACCCCAAAGGGTCACCAAAGGTCACCAAAGGTCACCCCAAAGGTTACCAAAGGTCACCAAAGGTCACCAAAGGTCACCAAAGGTCACCCCAAAAGTCACCAAAGGTCACCAAAGGTCACCAAAGGTCACCAAAGGTCACCCCAAAGGTCACCAAAGGTCACCAAAGGATACCAAAGGTCACCAAAGGTCACCCCAAAGGTTACCAATGGTCACCAAAGGTCACCAAAGGTCACCAAAGGTCACCAAAGGTCACCAAAGGTCACCAAAGGTCACCAAAGGTCACCAAAGGTCACCAAAGGTCACCCCAAAGGTCACCTAAGGTCTCCCCAAAGGTCACCAAAGGTCACCAAAGGTCACCAAAGGTCACCAAAGGTCACCCCAAAGGTCACCAACGGTCACCAAAGGTCACCAAAGGTCACCAAAGGTCACCCCAAAGGTCACCAAAGGTCACCAAAGGTCACCAAAGGTCACCAAAGGTCACCCCAAAGGTCACCAAAGGTCAACAAAGGTCACCAAAGGTCACCCCAAAGGTCACCAAAGGTCACCAAAGGTCACCAAAGTTCACCAAGGTTACCAAAGGTCACCCCAAAGGTCACCAAAGGTCACCAAAGGTCACCAAAGGTCACCAAAGGTCACCCCAAAGGTCACCAAAGGTCACCAAAGGTCACCCCAAAGGTCACCAAAGGTCACCAAAGGTCACCAAAGGTCACCCCAAAGGTCACCAAAGGTTACCCCAAAGGTCACCAAAGGTCACCCCAAAGGTCACCAAAGGTTACCAAAGGTCACCAAAGGTCACCAAAGGTCACCCCAAAGGTCACCAAAGGTCACCAAAGGTCACCCCAAAGGTCACCAAAGGTCACCAAAGGTCACCAAAGGTCACCCCAAAGGTCACCAAAGGTTACCCCAAAGGTCACCAAAGGTCACCCCAAAGGTCACCAAAGGTTACCAAAGGTCACCAAAGGTCACCAAAGGGCACCCCAAAGGTCACCAAAGGTCGCCCCAAAGGTCACCAAAGGTTACCAAAGGTCACCAAAGGTCACCAAAGGTCACCCCAAAGGTCACCAAAGGTCACCAAAGGTCACCAAAGGTCACCAAAGGTCACCCCAAAGGTCACCAAAGGTCACCAAAGGTCACCAAAGGTCACCAAAGGTCACCCCAAAGGTCACCAAAGGTCACCAAAGGTCACCCCAAAGGTCACCAAAGGTCACCAAAGGTCACCAAAGGTCACCAAAGGTCACCCCAAACGTCACCAAAGGTCACCAAAGGTCACCAAAGGTCACCAAAGGTCACCCCAAAGGTCACCAAAGGTCACCAAAGGATACCAAAGGTCACCAAAGGTCACCCCAAAGGTTACCAATGGTCACCAAAGGTCACCAAAGGTCACCAAAGATTACCAAAGGTCACCAAAGGTCACCAAAGGTCACAAGGTCAACCCAAAGGTCACCTAAGGTCTCCCCAAAGGTCACCAAAGGTCACCAAAGGTCACCAAAGGTCACCAAAGGTCACCCCAAAGGTCACCAACGGTCACCAAAGGTCACCAAAGGTCACCAAAGGTCACTCCAAAGGTCACCAAAGGTCACCCCAAAGGTCAATAAAGGTCACCCCAAAGGTCACCAGAGGTCACCAAAGGTCACCAAAGGTCACCAAAGGTCACCCCAAAGGTCACCAAAGGTCACCAAAGGTCACCAAAGGTCACCAAAGGTCACCCCAAAGGTCACCAAAGGTCAACAAAGGTCACCAAAGGTCACCCCAAAGGTCACCAAAGGTCACCAAAGGTCACCAAAGTTCACCAAAGGTTACCAAAGGTCACCCCAAAGGTCACCAAAGGTCACCAAAGGTCACCAAAGGTCACCAAAGGTCACCAAAGGTCACCCCAAAGGTCACCAAAGGTCACCAAAGGTCCCCCAAAGGTCACCAAAGGTCACCCCAAAGGTCACCAAAGGTCACCAAAGGTCACCAAAGGTCACCCCAAAGGTCACCAAAGGTCACCAAAGGTCACCAAAGGTCACCAAAGGTCACCCCAAAGGTCACCAAAGGTCACCAAAGGTCACCCCAAAGGTCACCAAAGGTCACCAAAGGTCACCAAAGGTCACCAAAGGTCACCCCAAAGGTCACCAAAGGTCACCAAAGGTCACCAAAGGTCACCCCAAAGGTCACCAAAGGTCACCAAAGGTTACCAAAGGTCACCAAAGGTCACCCCAAAGGTTACCAATGGTCACCAAAGGTCACCAAAGGTCACCAAAGGTCACCCCAAATGTCACCAAAGGTCACCAAAGGTCACCAAAGGTCACCAAAGGTCACCAAAGGTCACCAAAGGTCACCCCAAAGGTCACCAAAAGTCACCAAAGGTCACCCCAAAGGTCACCAAAAGTCACCAAAGGTCACCAAAGGTCACCAAAGGTCACCCCAAAGGTCACCAAAGGTTACCAAAGGTCACCAAAGGTCACCAAAGGTCACCCCAAAGGTCACCAAAGGTCACCCCAAAGGTCACCAAAGGTCACCAAAGGTCACCCCAAAGGTCACCAAAAGTCACCAAAGGTCACCAAAGGTCACCAAAGGTCACCCCAAAGGTCACCAAAGGTCACCAAAGGTCACCAAAGGTCACCAAAGGTCACCCCAAAGGTCACCAAAGGTCACCCCAAAGGTCACCAAAGGTCACCAAAGGTCACCAAAGGTCACCCCAAAGGTCACCAAAGGTCACCAAAGGGCACCCCAAAGGTCACCAAAGGTCACCCCAAAGGTCACCAAAGGTTACCAAAGGTCACCAAAGGTCACCAAAGGTCACCCCAAAGGTCACCAAAGGTCACCAAAGGTCACCAAAGGTCACCAAAGGTCACCCCAAAGGTCACCAAAGGTCACCAAAGGTCACCAAAGGTCACCAAAGGTCACCCCAAAGGTCACCAAAGGTCACCAAAGGTCACCCCAAAGGTTACCAAAGGTCACCAAAGGTCACCAAAGGTCACCAAAGGTCACCCCAAAAGTCACCAAAGGTCACCAAAGGTCACCAAAGGTCACCAAAGGTCACCCCAAAGGTCACCAAAGGTCACCAAAGGATACCAAAGGTCACCAAAGGTCACCCCAAAGGTTACCAATGGTCACCAAAGGTCACCAAAGGTCACCAAAGGTCACCAAAGGTCACCAAAGGTCACCAAAGGTCACCAAAGGTCACCAAAGGTCACCAAAGGTCACCCCAAAGGTCACCTAAGGTCTCCCCAAAGGTCACCAAAGGTCACCAAAGGTCACCAAAGGTCACCAAAGGTCACCCCAAAGGTCACCAACGGTCACCAAAGGTCACCAAAGGTCACCAAAGGTCACCCCAAAGGTCACCAAAGGTCACCAAAGGTCACCAAAGGTCACCAAAGGTCACCCCAAAGGTCACCAAAGGTCAACAAAGGTCACCAAAGGTCACCCCAAAGGTCACCAAAGGTCACCAAAGGTCACCAAAGTTCACCAAAGGTTACCAAAGGTCACCCCAAAGGTCACCAAAGGTCACCAAAGGTCACCAAAGGTCACCAAAGGTCACCCCAAAGGTCACCAAAGGTCACCAAAGGTCACCCCAAAGGTCACCAAAGGTCACCAAAGGTCACCAAAGGTCACCCCAAAGGTCACCAAAGGTTACCCCAAAGGTCACCAAAGGTCACCAAAGGTCACCAAAGGTCACCCCAAAGGTCACCAAAGGTCACCAAAGGTCACCAAAAGTCACCAAAGGTCACCCCAAAGGTCACCAAAGGTCACCCCAAAGGTCACCAAAGGTCACCCCAAAGGTCACCAAAGGTCACCAAAGGTCACCAAAGGTCACCCCAAAGGCACCAAAGGTCACCAAAGGTCACCCCAAAGGTCACCAAAGGTCACCAAAGGTCACCAAAGGTCACCAAAGGTCACCCCAAAGGTCACCAAAGGTCACCCCAAAGGTCACCAAAGGTCACCAAAGGTCACCAAAGGTCACCCCAAAGGTCACCAAAGGTCACCAAAAGTCACCCCAAAGGTCACCAAAGGTCACCAAAGGTCACCAAAGGTCACCAAAGGTCACCCCAAAGGTCACCAAAGGTCACCCCAAAGGTCACCAAAGGTCACCCCAAAGGTCACCAAAGGTCTCCAAAGGTCACCAAAGGTCACCAAAGGTCACCAAAGGTCACCCCAAAGGTCACCAAAGGTCACCAAAGGTCACCAAAGGTCACCCCAAAGGTTACCAATGGTCACCAAAGGTCACCAAAGGTCACCAAAGGTCACCCCAAAGGTCACCAAAGGCACCAAAGGTCACCCCAAAGGTCACCAAAGGTCACCCCAAAGGTCACCAAAGGTCACCAAAGGTCACCCCAAAGGTCACCAAAGGTCACCAAAGGTCACCCCAAAGGTCACCAAAGGTCACCAAAGGTCACCAAAGGTCACCAAAGGTCACCCCAAAGGTCACCAAAGGTCACCCCAAAGGTCACCAAAGGTCACCCCAAAGGTCACCAAAGGTCACCAAAGGGCACCAAAGGTCACCCCTAAGGTCACCAAAGGTCACCCCAAAGGTCACCAAAGGTCACCCCAAAGGTCACCAAAGGTCACCAAAGGTCACCAAAGGTCACCAAAGGTCACCCCAAAGGTCACCAAAGGTCACCAAAGGTCACCAAAGGTCACCAAAGGTCACCCCAAAGGTCACCAAAGGTCACCAAAGGTCACCCCAAAGGTCACCAAAGGTCACCAAAGGTTACCCCAAAGGTCACCAAAGGTCACCAAAGGTCACCAAAGTTCACCAAAGGTTACCAAAGGTCACCAAAGGTCACCAAAAGTCACCAAAGGTCACCAAAGGTCACCCCAAAGGTCACCAAAGGTCACCAAAGGTCACCAAAGGTCACCAAAGGCACCCCAAAGGTCACCAAAGGTCACCCCAAAGGTCACCAAAGGTCACCCAATGGTCACCAAAAGTCACCAAAGGTATCCAAAGGTCACCAAAGGTCACCCCAAAGGTCACCAAAGGTCACCAAAGGTCACCAAAGGTCACCAAAGGTCACCCCAAAGGTCACCAAAGGTCACCAAAGGTCACCCCAAAGGTCAACAAAAGTCACCAAAGGTCACCAAAGGTCACCAAAGGTCACCCCAAAGGTCACCAAAGGTCACCCCAAAGGTCACCAAAGGTCACCAAAGGTCACCAAAGAGGTCACCCCAAAGGTCACCAAAGGTCATCAAAGGTCACCCCAAAGGTCACCAAAAGTCACCAAAGGTCACCCCAAAGGTCACCAAAGGTTACCCCAAAGGTCACCAAAGGTCACCCCAAAGGTCACCAAAGGTCACCAAAGGTCACCAAAGGTCACCAAGGGTCACCCCAAAGGTCACCAAAGGTCACCCCAAAGGTCACCAAAGGTCACCCCAAAGGTCACCAAAGGTCACCAAAGGTCACCAAAGGTCACCCCAAAGGTCACCAAAGGTCACCCCAAAAGTCACCAAAGGTCACCCCAAAGGTCACCAAAGGTCACCCCAAAGGTCACCAAAGGTCACAAAGGTCACCAAAGGTCACCAAAGGTCACCCCAAAGGTCACCAAAGGTCACCAAAGGTCACCAAAGGCACCCCAAAAGTCACCAAAGGTCACCAAAGGTCACCCCAAAGGTCACCAAAGGTCACCAAAGGTCACAAAAGGTCACCAAAGGTCACCCAAAGGTCACCAAAGGTCACCAAAGGTCACCATAGGTCACCCCAAAGGTCACCAAAGTTCACCAAAGGTCACCAAAGGTCACCCCAAAGGTCACCAAAGGTCACCCCAAAGGTCACCAAAAGTCACCAAAGGTCACCAAAGGTCACCCCAAAGGTCACCAAAGGTCACCAAAGGTCACCAAAGGTCACTCCAAAGGTCACCAAAGGTCACTAAAGGTCACCCCAAAGGTCACCAAAGGTCACCAAAGGTCACCAGAGGTCACCCCAAAGGTCACCAAAGGTCACCGTAAAGGTCACCAAAGGTCACCCCAAAGGTCACCAAAGGTCACCAAAGGTCACCCCAAAGGTCACCAAGGTCACCAAAGGTCACCAAAGGTCACCAAAGGTCACCCCAAAGGTCACCAAAGGTCACCAAAGGTCACCCCAAAGGTCACCAAAGGTCACCCCAAAGGTCACAAAGGTCACCAAAGGTCACCAAAGGTCACCAAAGGTCACCCCAAAGGTCACCAAAGGTCACCCCAAAGGTCACCAAAGGTCACCCCAAAGGTCACCAAAGGTCACCAAAGGTCACCAAAGGTCACCCCTAAGGTCACCAAAGGTCACCCCAAAGGTCACCAAAGATAACCCCAAAGGTCACCAAAGGTCACCAAAGGTCACCAAAGGTCACCAAAGGTCACCCCAAAGGTCACCAAAGGTCACCAAAGGTCACCAAAGGTCACCAAAGGACACCCCAAAGGTCACCAAAGGTCACCAAAGGTCACCCCAAAGGTCACCAAAGGTCACCAAAGGTTACCCAAAGGTCGCCAAAGGTCACCAAAGTTCACCAAAGGTTACCAAAGGTCACCAAAGGTCACCAAAAGTCACCAAAGGTCGCCAAGGTCACCCCAAAGGTCACCAAAGGTCACCAAAGGTCACCAAAGGTCACCAAAGGCACCCCAAAGGTCACCAAAGGTCACCCCAAAGGTCACCAAAGGTCACCCCAAAGGTCACCAAAAGTCACCAAAGGTATCCAAAGGTCACCAAAGGTCACCAAAGGTCACCCCAAAGGTCACCAAAGGTCACCAAAGGTCACCAAAGGTCACCAAAGGTCACCAAAGGTCACCCCAAAGGTCACCAAAGGTCACCAAAGGTCACCCCAAAGGTCAACAAAAGTCAGCAAAGGTCACCAAAGGTCACCAAAGGTCACCCCAAAGGTCACCAAAGGTCACCCCAAAGGTCACCAAAGGTCACCAAAGGTCACCAAAGGTCACCCCAAAGGTCACCAAAGGTCATCAAAGGTCACCCCAAAGGTCACCAAAGGTCACCAAAGGTCACCCCAAAGGTCACCAAAGGTTACTCAAAGGTCACCAAAGGTCACCCCAAAGGTCACCAAAGGTCACCAAAGGTCACCAAAGGTCACCAAAGGTCACCCCAAAGGTCACCAAAGGTCACCCCAAAGGTCACCAAAGGTCACCCCAAAGGTCACCAAAGGTCACCAAAGGACACCAAAGGTCACCCCAAAGGTCACCAAAGGTCACCCCAAAAGTCACCAAAGGTCACCCCAAAGGTCACCAAAGGTCACCCCAAAGGTCACCAAAGGTCACCAAAGGTCACCAAAGGTCACCAAAGGTCACCAAAGGTCACCCCAAAGGTCACCAAAGGTCACCAAAGGTCACCAAAGGGCACCCCAAAAGTCACCAAAGGTCACCAAAGGTCACCCCAAAGGTCACCAAAGGTCACCAAAGGTCACAAAAGGTCACCAAAGGTCACCCCAAAGGTCACCAAAGGTCACCCCAAAGGTCACCAAAGGTCACCAAAGGTCACCCCAAAGGTCACCAAAGGTCACCAAAGGTCACCCCAAAGGTCACCAAAGGTCACCAAAGGTCACCAAAGGTCACCAAAGGTCACCCCAAAGGTCACCAAAGGTGACCCCAAAGGTCACCAAAGGTCACCCCAAAGGTCACCAAAGGTCACCAAAGGTCACCAAAGGTCACCAAAGGTCACCCCAAAGGTCACCAAAGGTCACCAAAGGTCACCAAAGGTCACCCCAAAGGTCACCAAAGGTCACCAAAGGTCACCAAAGGTCACCAAAGGACACCAAAGGTCACCAAAGGTCACCCCAAAGGTCACCAAAGGTCACCAAAGGTCACCCCGAAGGTCACCAAAAGTCACCAAAGGTCACCAAAGGTCACCCCAAAGGTCACCAAAGGTCACCAAAGGTCACCAAAGGTCACCAAAGGTCACCCCAAAGGTCACCAAAGGTCACCCCAAAGGTCACCAAAGGTCACCAAAGGTCACCAAAGGTCACCCCAAAGGTCACCAAAGGTCACCAAAGGTCCCCCAAAGGTCACCAAAGGTCACCCCAAAGGTCACCAAAGGTTACCAAAGGTCACCAAAGGTCACCAAAGGTCACCCCAAGGTCACCAAAGGTCACCAAAAGTCACCAAAGGTCACCAAAGGTCACCAAAGGTCACCAAAGGTCACCCCAAAGGTCACCAAAGGTCACCAAAGGTCACCAAAGGTCACCAAAGGTCACCCCAAAGGTCACCAAAGGTCACCAAAGGTCACCCCAAAGGTCACCAAAGGTCACCAAAGGTCACCAAAGGTCACCAAAGGTCACCAAAGGTCACCCCAAAGGTCAACAAAAGTCACCAAAGGTCACCAAAGGTCACCAAAGGTCACCCCAAAGGTCACCAAAGGTCACCCCAAAGGTCACCAAAGGTCACCAAAGGTCACCAAAGGTCACCCAAAGGTCACCAAAGGTCATCAAAGGTCACCCCAAAGGTCACCAAAGGTCACCAAAGGTCACCCCAAAGGTCACCAAAGGTTACTCCAAAGGTCACCAAAGGTCACCCCAAAGGTCACCAAAGGTCACCAAAGGTCACCAAAGGTCACCAAAGGTCACCCCAAAGGTCACCAAAGGTCACCCCAAAGGTCACCAAAGGTCACCCCAAAGGTCACCAAAGGTCACCAAAGGTCACCAAAGGTCACCCCAAAGGTCACCAAAGGTCACCCCAAAAGTCACCAAAGGTCACCCCAAAGGTCACCAAAGGTCACCCAAAGGTCACCAAAGGTCACCAAAGGTCACCAAAGGTCACCAAAGGTCACCCCAAAGGTCACCAAAGGTCACCAAAGGTCACCAAAGGGCACCCCAAAAGTCACCAAAGGTCACCAAAGGTCACCCCAAAGGTCACCAAAGGTCACCAAAGGTCACAAAAGGTCACCAAAGGTCACCCCAAAGGTCACCAAAGGTCACCCCAAAGGTCAAAAAAGGTCACCAAAGGTCACCCCAAAGGTCACCAAAGGTCACCAAAGGTCACCGCAAAGGTCACCAAAGGTCACCAAAGGTCACCAAAGGTCACCAAAGGTCACCCCAAAGGTCACCAAAGGTGACCCCAAAGGTCACCAAAGGTCACCCCAAAGGTCACCAAAGGTCACCAAAGGTCACCAAAGGTCACCAAAGGTCACCAAAGGTCACCCAAAGGTCACCAAAGGTCACCAAAGGTCACCAAAGGTCACCCCAAAGGTCACCATAGGTCACCAAAGGTCACCAAAGGTCACCAAAGGTCACCAAAGGTCACCCCAAAGGTCACCAAAGGTCACCAAAGGTCACCCAAAGGTCACCAAAAGTCACCAAAGGTCACCAAAGGTCACCCCAAAGGTCACCAAAGGTCACCAAAGGTCACCAAAGGTCACCCCAAAGGTCACCAAAGGTCACCCCAAAGGTCACCAAAGGTCACCAAAGGTCACCAAAGGTCACCCCAAAGGTCACCAAAGGTCACCAAAGGTCCCCCAAAGGTCACCAAAGGTCACCCCAAAGGTCACCAAAGGTCACCAAAGGTCACCAAAGGTCACCCCAAAGGTCACCAAAGGTCACCAAAGGTCACCAAAGGTCACCAAAGGTCACCCCAAAGGTCACCAAAGGTCACCAAGGTCACCCAAAGGTCACCAAAGGTCACCAAAGGTCACCAAAGGTCACCAAAGGTCACCCCAAAGGTCACCAAAGGTCACCAAAGGTCACCAAAGGTCACCCCAAAGGTCACCAAAGGTCACCAAAGGTTACCAAAGATCACCAAAGGTCACCCCAAAGGTTACCAATGGTCACCAAAGGTCACCAAAGGTCACCAAAGGTCACCCCAAAGGTCACCAAAGGTCACCAAAGGTCACCAAAGGTCACCAAAGGTCACCAAAGGTCACCCCAAAGGTCACCAAAAGTCACCAAAGGTCACCCCAAGGGTCACCAAAAGTCACCAAAGGTCACCAAAGGTCACCAAAGGTCACCCCAAAGGTCACCAAAGGTTACCAAAGGTCACCAAAGGTCACCAAAGGTCACCCCAAAGGTCACCAAAGGTCACCCCAAAGGTCACCAAAGGTCACCAAAGGTCACCCCAAAGGTCACCAAAAGTCACCAAAGGTCACCAAAGGTCACCAAAGGTCACCCCAAAGGTCACCAAAGGTCACCAAAGGTCACCAAAGGTCACCAAAGGTCACCCCAAAGGTCACCAAAGGTCACCCCAAAGGTCACCAAGGTCACCAAAGGTCACCAAAGGTCACCCCAAAGGTCACCAAAGGTCACCAAAGGGCACCCCAAAGGTCACCAAAGGTCACCCCAAAGGTCACCAAAGGTTACCAAAGGTCACCAAAGGTCACCAAAGGTCACCCCAAAGGTCACCAAAGGTCACCAAAGGTCACCAAAGGTCACCAAAGGTCACCCCAAAGGTCACCAAAGGTCACCAAAGGTCACCAAAGGTCACCAAAGGTCACCCCAAAGGTCACCAAAGGTCACCAAAGGTCACCCCAAAGGTCACCAAAGGTCACCAAAGGTCACCAAAGGTCACCAAAGGTCACCCCAAAAGTCACCAAAGGTCACCAAAGGTCACCAAAGGTCACCAAAGGTCACCCCAAAGGTCACCAAAGGTCACCCCAAAAGTCACCAAAGGTCACCAAAGGTCACCAAAGGTCACCAAGGGTCACCCCAAAGGTCACCAAAGGTCACCCCAAAGGTCACCAAAGGTTACCCCAAAGGTCACCAAAGGTCACCCCAAAGGTCACCAAAGGTCACCAAAGGTCACCCCAAAGGTCACCAAAGGTCACCCCAAAGGTCACCAAAGGTCACCAAAGGTCACCAAAGGTCACCAAGGGTCACCCCAAAGGTCACCAAAGGTCACCCCAAAGGTCACCAAAGGTTACCCCAAAGGTCACCAAAGGTCACCCCAAAGGTCACCAAAGGTCACCAAAGGTCACCAAAGGTCACCAAGGGTCACCCCAAAGGTCACCAAAGGTCACCCCAAAGGTCACCAAAGGTCACCCCAAAGGTCACCAAAGGTCACCAAAGGTCACCAAAGGTCACCAAAGGTCACCCCAAAGGTCACCAAAGGTCACCCCAAAAGTCACCAAAGGTCACCCCAAAGGTCACCAAAGGTCACCCCAAAGGTCACCAAAGGTCACCAAAGGTCACCAAAGGTCACCAAAGGTCACCCCAAAGGTCACCAAAGGTCACCAAAGGTCACCAAAGGCACCCCAAAAGTCACCAAAGGTCACCAAAGGTCACCCCAAAGGTCACCAAAGGTCACCAAAGGTCACAAAAGGTCACCAAAGGTCACCCCAAAGGTCACCAAAGGTCACCAAAGGTCACCAAAGGTCACCCCAAAGGTCACCAAAGTTCACCAAAGGTCACCAAAGGTCACCCCAAAGGTCACCAAAGGTCACCCCAAAGGTCACCAAAAGTCACCAAAGGTCACCAAAGGTCACCCCAAAGGTCACCAAAGGTCACCAAAGGTCACCAAAGGTCACTCCAAAGGTCACCAAAGGTCACTAAAGGTCACCCCAAAGGTCACCAAAGGTCACCAAAGGTCACCAGAGGTCACCCCAAAGGTCACCAAAGGTCACCGTA
Organism: Agriotes lineatus; assembly: GCA_940337035.1. Taxonomy (NCBI): domain Eukaryota; kingdom Metazoa; phylum Arthropoda; class Insecta; order Coleoptera; family Elateridae; genus Agriotes; species Agriotes lineatus. Next base: position 41,319 of record CALNHX010005027.1, read on the forward strand.
AAGGTCACCAAAGGTCACCCCAAAGGTCACCAAAGGTCACCAAAGGTCACCCCAAAGGTCACCAAAGGTCACCAAAGGTCACCAAAGGTCACCAAAGGTCACCCCAAAGGTCACCAAAGGTCACCAAAGGTCACCCCAAAGGTCACCAAAGGTCACCCCAAAGGTCACCAAAGGTCACCAAAGGTCACCAAAGGTCACCAAAGGTCACCCCAAAGGTCACCAAAGGTCACCCCAAAGGTCACCAAAGGTCACCCCAAAGGTCACCAAAGGTCACCAAAGGTCACCCCTAAGGTCACCAAAGGTCACCCCAAAGGTCACCAAAGATAACCCCAAAGGTCACCAAAGGTCACCAAAGGTCACCAAAGGTCACCAAAGGTCACCCCAAAGGTCACCAAAGGTCACCAAAGGTCACCAAAGGTCACCAAAGGACACCCCAAAGGTCACCAAAGGTCACCAAAGGTCACCCCAAAGGTCACCAAAGGTCACCAAAGGTTACCCCAAAGGTCACCAAAGGTCACCAAAGTTCACCAAAGGTTACCAAAGGTCACCAAAGGTCACCAAAAGTCACCAAAGGTCGCCAAAGGTCACCCCAAAGGTCACCAAAGGTCACCAAAGGTCACCAAAGGTCACCAAAGGCACCGCAAAGGTCACCAAAGGTCACCCCAAAGGTCACCAAAGGTCACCCCAAAGGTCACCAAAAGTCACCAAAGGTATCCAAAGGTCACCAAAGGTCACCAAAGGTCACCCCAAAGGTCACCAAAGGTCACCCCAAAGGTCACCCCAAAGGTCACCAAAGGTCACCAAAGGTTACCAAAGATCACCAAAGGTCACCCCAAAGGTTACCAATGGTCACCAAAGGCACCCCAAAAGTCACCAAAGGTCACCAAAGGTCACCCCAAAGGTCACCAAAGGTCACCAAAGGTCACAAAAGGTCACCAAAGGTCACCCCAAAGGTCACCAAAGGTCACCAAAGGTCACCATAGGTCACCCCAAAGGTCACCAAAGTTCACCAAAGGTCACCAAAGGTCACCCCAAAGGTCACCAAAGGTCACCCCAAAGGTCACCAAAAGTCACCAAAGGTCACCAAAGGTCACCCCAAAGGTCACCAAAGGTCACCAAAGGTCACCAAAGGTCACTCCAAAGGTCACCAAAGGTCACTAAAGGTCACCCCAAAGGTCACCAAAGGTCACCAAAGGTCACCAGAGGTCACCCCAAAGGTCACCAAAGGTCACCGTAAAGGTCACCAAAGGTCACCCCAAAGGTCACCAAAGGTCACCAAAGGTCACCCCAAAGGTCACCAAAGGTCACCAAAGGTCACCAAAGGTCACCAAAGGTCACCCCAAAGGTCACCAAAGGTCACCAAAGGTCACCCCAAAGGTCACCAAAGGTCACCCCAAAGGTCACCAAAGGTCACCAAAGGTCACCAAAGGTCACCAAAGGTCACCCCAAAGGTCACCAAAGGTCACCCCAAAGGTCACCAAAGGTCACCCCAAAGGTCACCAAAGGTCACCAAAGGTCACCAAAGGTCACCCCTAAGGTCACCAAAGGTCACCCCAAAGGTCACCAAAGATAACCCCAAAGGTCACCAAAGGTCACCAAAGGTCACCAAAGGTCACCAAAGGTCACCCCAAAGGTCACCAAAGGTCACCAAAGGTCACCAAAGGTCACCAAAGGACACCCCAAAGGTCACCAAAGGTCACCAAAGGTCACCCCAAAGGTCACCAAAGGTCACCAAAGGTTACCCCAAAGGTCGCCAAAGGTCACCAAAGTTCACCAAAGGTTACCAAAGGTCACCAAAGGTCACCAAAAGTCACCAAAGGTCGCCAAAGGTCACCCCAAAGGTCACCAAAGGTCACCAAAGGTCACCAAAGGTCACCAAAGGCACCCCAAAGGTCACCAAAGGTCACCCCAAAGGTCACCAAAGGTCACCCCAAAGGTCACCAAAAGTCACCAAAGGTATCCAAAGGTCACCAAAGGTCACCAAAGGTCACCCCAAAGGTCACCAAAGGTCACCAAAGGTCACCAAAGGTCACCAAAGGTCACCAAAGGTCACCCCAAAGGTCACCAAAGGTCACCAAAGGTCACCCCAAAGGTCAACAAAAGTCAGCAAAGGTCACCAAAGGTCACCAAAGGTCACCCCAAAGGTCACCAAAGGTCACCCCAAAGGTCACCAAAGGTCACCAAAGGTCACCAAAGGTCACCCCAAAGGTCACCAAAGGTCATCAAAGGTCACCCCAAAGGTCACCAAAGGTCACCAAAGGTCACCCCAAAGGTCACCAAAGGTTACTCCAAAGGTCACCAAAGGTCACCCCAAAGGTCACCAAAGGTCACCAAAGGTCACCAAAGGTCACCAAAGGTCACCCCAAAGGTCACCAAAGGTCACCCCAAAGGTCACCAAAGGTCACCCCAAAGGTCACCAAAGGTCACCAAAGGACACCAAAGGTCACCCCAAAGGTCACCAAAGGTCACCCCAAAAGTCACCAAAGGTCACCCCAAAGGTCACCAAGGTCACCCCAAAGGTCACCAAAGGTCACCAAAGGTCACCAAAGGTCACCAAAGGTCACCAAAGGTCACCCCAAAGGTCACCAAAGGTCACCAAAGGTCACCAAAGGGCACCCCAAAAGTCACCAAAGGTCACCAAAGGTCACCCCAAAGGTCACCAAAGGTCACCAAAGGTCACAAAAGGTCACCAAAGGTCACCCCAAAGGTCACCAAAGGTCACCCCAAAGGTCACCAAAGGTCACCAAAGGTCACCCCAAAGGTCACCAAAGGTCACCAAAGGTCACCCCAAAGGTCACCAAAGGTCACCAAAGGTCACCAAAGGTCACCAAAGGTCACCCCAAAGGTCACCAAAGGTGACCCCAAAGGTCACCAAAGGTCACCCCAAAGGTCACCAAAGGTCACCAAAGGTCACCAAAGGTCACCAAAGGTCACCCCAAAGGTCACCAAAGGTCACCAAAGGTCACCAAAGGTCACCCCAAAGGTCACCAAAGGTCACCAAAGGTCACCAAAGGTCACCAAAGGACACCAAAGGTCACCAAAGGTCACCCCAAAGGTCACCAAAGGTCACCAAAGGTCACCCCGAAGGTCACCAAAAGTCACCAAAGGTCACCAAAGGTCACCCCAAAGGTCACCAAAGGTCACCAAAGGTCACCAAAGGTCACCAAAGGTCACCCCAAAGGTCACCAAAGGTCACCCCAAAGGTCACCAAAGGTCACCAAAGGTCACCAAAGGTCACCCCAAAGGTCACCAAAGGTCACCAAAGGTCCCCCAAAGGTCACCAAAGGTCACCCCAAAGGTCACCAAAGGTTACCAAAGGTCACCAAAGGTCACCAAAGGTCACCCCAAAGGTCACCAAAGGTCACCAAAAGTCACCAAAGGTCACCAAAGGTCACCAAAGGTCACCAAAGGTCACCCCAAAGGTCACCAAAGGTCACCAAAGGTCACCAAAGGTCACCAAAGGTCACCCCAAAGGTCACCAAAGGTCACCAAAGGTCACCCCAAAGGTCACCAAAGGTCACCAAAGGTCACCAAAGGTCACCAAAGGTCACCAAAGGTCACCCCAAAGGTCAACAAAAGTCACCAAAGGTCACCAAAGGTCACCAAAGGTCACCCCAAAGGTCACCAAAGGTCACCCCAAAGGTCACCAAAGGTCACCAAAGGTCACCAAAGGTCACCCCAAAGGTCACCAAAGGTCATCAAAGGTCACCCCAAAGGTCACCAAAGGTCACCAAAGGTCACCCCAAAGGTCACCAAAGGTTACTCCAAAGGTCACCAAAGGTCACCCCAAAGGTCACCAAAGGTCACCAAAGGTCACCAAAGGTCACCAAAGGTCACCCCAAAGGTCACCAAAGGTCACCCCAAAGGTCACCAAAGGTCACCCCAAAGGTCACCAAAGGTCACCAAAGGTCACCAAAGGTCACCCCAAAGGTCACCAAAGGTCACCCCAAAAGTCACCAAAGGTCACCCCAAAGGTCACCAAAGGTCACCCCAAAGGTCACCAAAGGTCACCAAAGGTCACCAAAGGTCACCAAAGGTCACCCCAAAGGTCACCAAAGGTCACCAAAGGTCACCAAAGGGCACCCCAAAAGTCACCAAAGGTCACCAAAGGTCACCCCAAAGGTCACCAAAGGTCACCAAAGGTCACAAAAGGTCACCAAAGGTCACCCCAAAGGTCACCAAAGGTCACCCCAAAGGTCAAAAAAGGTCACCAAAGGTCACCCCAAAGGTCACCAAAGGTCACCAAAGGTCACCGCAAAGGTCACCAAAGGTCACCAAAGGTCACCAAAGGTCACCAAAGGTCACCCCAAAGGTCACCAAAGGTGACCCCAAAGGTCACCAAAGGTCACCCCAAAGGTCACCAAAGGTCACCAAAGGTCACCAAAGGTCACCAAAGGTCACCAAAGGTCACCCCAAAGGTCACCAAAGGTCACCAAAGGTCACCAAAGGTCACCCCAAAGGTCACCATAGGTCACCAAAGGTCACCAAAGGTCACCAAAGGTCACCAAAGGTCACCCCAAAGGTCACCAAAGGTCACCAAAGGTCACCCCAAAGGTCACCAAAAGTCACCAAAGGTCACCAAAGGTCACCCCAAAGGTCACCAAAGGTCACCAAAGGTCACCAAAGGTCACCCCAAAGGTCACCAAAGGTCACCCCAAAGGTCACCAAAGGTCACCAAAGGTCACCAAAGGTCACCCCAAAGGTCACCAAAGGTCACCAAAGGTCCCCCAAAGGTCACCAAAGGTCACCCCAAAGGTCACCAAAGGTCACCAAAGGTCACCAAAGGTCACCCCAAAGGTCACCAAAGGTCACCAAAGGTCACCAAAGGTCACCAAAGGTCACCCCAAAGGTCACCAAAGGTCACCAAAGGTCACCCCAAAGGTCACCAAAGGTCACCAAAGGTCACCAAAGGTCACCAAAGGTCACCCCAAAGGTCACCAAAGGTCACCAAAGGTCACCAAAGGTCACCCCAAAGGTCACCAAAGGTCACCAAAGGTTACCAAAGATCACCAAAGGTCACCCCAAAGGTTACCAATGGTCACCAAAGGTCACCAAAGGTCACCAAAGGTCACCCCAAAGGTCACCAAAGGTCACCAAAGGTCACCAAAGGTCACCAAAGGTCACCAAAGGTCACCCCAAAGGTCACCAAAAGTCACCAAAGGTCACCCCAAGGGTCACCAAAAGTCACCAAAGGTCACCAAAGGTCACCAAAGGTCACCCCAAAGGTCACCAAAGGTTACCAAAGGTCACCAAAGGTCACCAAAGGTCACCCCAAAGGTCACCAAAGGTCACCCCAAAGGTCACCAAAGGTCACCAAAGGTCACCCCAAAGGTCACCAAAAGTCACCAAAGGTCACCAAAGGTCACCAAAGGTCACCCCAAAGGTCACCAAAGGTCACCAAAGGTCACCAAAGGTCACCAAAGGTCACCCCAAAGGTCACCAAAGGTCACCCCAAAGGTCACCAAAGGTCACCAAAGGTCACCAAAGGTCACCCCAAAGGTCACCAAAGGTCACCAAAGGGCACCCCAAAGGTCACCAAAGGTCACCCCAAAGGTCACCAAAGGTTACCAAAGGTCACCAAAGGTCACCAAAGGTCACCCCAAAGGTCACCAAAGGTCACCAAAGGTCACCAAAGGTCACCAAAGGTCACCCCAAAGGTCACCAAAGGTCACCAAAGGTCACCAAAGGTCACCAAAGGTCACCCCAAAGGTCACCAAAGGTCACCAAAGGTCACCCCAAAGGTCACCAAAGGTCACCAAAGGTCACCAAAGGTCACCAAAGGTCACCCCAAAAGTCACCAAAGGTCACCAAAGGTCACCAAAGGTCACCAAAGGTCACCCCAAAGGTCACCAAAGGTCACCCCAAAAGTCACCAAAGGTCACCAAAGGTCACCAAAGGTCACCAAGGGTCACCCCAAAGGTCACCAAAGGTCACCCCAAAGGTCACCAAAGGTTACCCCAAAGGTCACCAAAGGTCACCCCAAAGGTCACCAAAGGTCACCAAAGGTCACCCCAAAGGTCACCAAAGGTCACCCCAAAGGTCACCAAAGGTCACCAAAGGTCACCAAAGGTCACCAAGGGTCACCCCAAAGGTCACCAAAGGTCACCCCAAAGGTCACCAAAGGTTACCCCAAAGGTCACCAAAGGTCACCCCAAAGGTCACCAAAGGTCACCAAAGGTCACCAAAGGTCACCAAGGGTCACCCCAAAGGTCACCAAAGGTCACCCCAAAGGTCACCAAAGGTCACCCCAAAGGTCACCAAAGGTCACCAAAGGTCACCAAAGGTCACCAAAGGTCACCCCAAAGGTCACCAAAGGTCACCCCAAAAGTCACCAAAGGTCACCCCAAAGGTCACCAAAGGTCACCCCAAAGGTCACCAAAGGTCACCAAAGGTCACCAAAGGTCACCAAAGGTCACCCCAAAGGTCACCAAAGGTCACCAAAGGTCACCAAAGGCACCCCAAAAGTCACCAAAGGTCACCAAAGGTCACCCCAAAGGTCACCAAAGGTCACCAAAGGTCACAAAAGGTCACCAAAGGTCACCCCAAAGGTCACCAAAGGTCACCAAAGGTCACCAAAGGTCACCCCAAAGGTCACCAAAGTTCACCAAAGGTCACCAAAGGTCACCCCAAAGGTCACCAAAGGTCACCCCAAAGGTCACCAAAAGTCACCAAAGGTCACCAAAGGTCACCCCAAAGGTCACCAAAGGTCACCAAAGGTCACCAAAGGTCACTCCAAAGGTCACCAAAGGTCACTAAAGGTCACCCCAAAGGTCACCAAAGGTCACCAAAGGTCACCAGAGGTCACCCCAAAGGTCACCAAAGGTCACCGTAAAGGTCACCAAAGGTCACCCCAAAGGTCACCAAAGGTCACCAAAGGTCACCCCAAAGGTCACCAAAGGTCACCAAAGGTCACCAAAGGTCACCAAAGGTCACCCCAAAGGTCACCAAAGGTCACCAAAGGTCACCCCAAAGGTCACCAAAGGTCACCCCAAAGGTCACCAAAGGTCACCAAAGGTCACCAAAGGTCACCAAAGGTCACCCCAAAGGTCACCAAAGGTCACCCCAAAGGTCACCAAAGGTCACCCCAAAGGTCACCAAAGGTCACCAAAGGTCACCCCTAAGGTCACCAAAGGTCACCCCAAAGGTCACCAAAGATAACCCCAAAGGTCACCAAAGGTCACCAAAGGTCACCAAAGGTCACCAAAGGTCACCCCAAAGGTCACCAAAGGTCACCAAAGGTCACCAAAGGTCACCAAAGGACACCCCAAAGGTCACCAAAGGTCACCAAAGGTCACCCCAAAGGTCACCAAAGGTCACCAAAGGTTACCCCAAAGGTCACCAAAGGTCACCAAAGTTCACCAAAGGTTACCAAAGGTCACCAAAGGTCACCAAAAGTCACCAAAGGTCGCCAAAGGTCACCCCAAAGGTCACCAAAGGTCACCAAAGGTCACCAAAGGTCACCAAAGGCACCGCAAAGGTCACCAAAGGTCACCCCAAAGGTCACCAAAGGTCACCCCAAAGGTCACCAAAAGTCACCAAAGGTATCCAAAGGTCACCAAAGGTCACCAAAGGTCACCCCAAAGGTCACCAAAGGTCACCCCAAAGGTCACCCCAAAGGTCACCAAAGGTCACCAAAGGTTACCAAAGATCACCAAAGGTCACCCCAAAGGTTACCAATGGTCACCAAAGGTCACCAAAGGTCACCAAAGGTCACCCCAAAGGTCACCAAAGGTCACCAAAGGTCACCAAAGGTCACCAAAGGTCACCAAAGGTCACCCCAAAGGTCACCAAAAGTCACCAAAGGTCACCCCAAAGGTCACCAAAAGTCACCAAAGGTCACCAAAGGTCACCAAAGGTCACCCCAAAGGTCACCAAAGGTTACCAAAGGTCACCAAAGGTCACCAAAGGTCACCCCAAAGGTCACCAAAGGTCACCCCAAAGGTCACCAAAGGTCACCAAAGGTCACCCCAAAGGTCACCAAAAGTCACCAAAGGTCACCAAAGGTCACCAAAGGTCACCCCAAAGGTCACCAAAGGTCACCAAAGGTCACCAAAGGTCACCAAAGGTCACCCCAAAGGTCACCAAAGGTCACCCCAAAGGTCACCAAAGGTCACCAAAGGTCACCAAAGGTCACCCCAAAGGTCACCAAAGGTCACCAAAGGGCACCCCAAAGGTCACCAAAGGTCACCCCAAAGGTCACCAAAGGTTACCAAAGGTCACCAAAGGTCACCAAAGGTCACCCCAAAGGTCACCAAAGGTCACCAAAGGTCACCAAAGGTCACCAAAGGTCACCCCAAAGGTCACCAAAGGTCACCAAAGGTCACCAAAGGTCACCAAAGGTCACCCCAAAGGTCACCAAAGGTCACCAAAGGTCACCCCAAAGGTCACCAAAGGTCACCAAAGGTCACCAAAGGTCACCAAAGGTCACCCCAAAAGTCACCAAAGGTCACCAAAGGTCACCAAAGGTCACCAAAGGTCACCCCAAAGGTCACCAAAGGTCACCAAAGGATACCAAAGGTCACCAAAGGTCACCCCAAAGGTTACCAATGGTCACCAAAGGTCACCAAAGGTCACCAAAGGTCACCAAAGGTCACCAAAGGTCACCAAAGGTCACCAAAGGTCACCCCAAAGGTCACCTAAGGTCTCCCCAAAGATCACCAAAGGTCACCAAAGGTCACCAAAGGTCACCCCAAAGGTCACCAACGGTCACCAAAGGTCACCAAAGGTCACCAAAGGTCACTCCAAAGGTCACCAAAGGTCACCCCAAAGGTCACCAAAGGTCACCCCAAAGGTCACCAGAGGTCACCAAAGGTCACCAAAGGTCACCAAAGGTCACCCCAAAGGTCACCAAAGGTCACCAAAGGTCACCAAAGGTCACCAAAGGTCACCCCAAAGGTCACCAAAGGTCAACAAAGGTCACCAAAGGTCACCCCAAAGGTCACCAAAGGTCACCAAAGGTCACCAAAGTTCACCAAAGGTTACCAAAGGTCACCCCAAAGGTCACCAAAGGTCACCAAAGGTCACCAAAGGTCACCAAAGGTCACCCCAAAGGTCACCAAAGGTCACCAAAGGTCACCCCAAAGGTCACCAAAGGTCACCAAAGGTCACCAAAGGTCACCCCAAAGGTCACCAAAGGTTACCCCAAAGGTCACCAAAGGTCACCAAAGGTCACCAAAGATCACCCCAAAGGTCACCAAAGGTCACCAAAGGTCACCAAAAGTCACCAAAGGTCACCCCAAAGGTCACCAAAGGTCACCCCAAAGGTCACCAAAGGTCACCCCAAAGGTCACCAAAGGTCACCAAAGGTCACCAAAGGTCACCAAAGGTCACCAAAGGTCACCAAAGGTCACCAAAGGTCACCCCAAAGGCACCAAAGGTCACCAAAGGTCACCCCAAAGGTCACCAAAGGTCACCAAAGGTCACCAAAGGTCACCAAAGGTCACCCCAAAGGTCACCAAAGGTCACCCCAAAGGTCACCAAAGGTCACCAAAGGTCACCAAAGGTCACCCCAAAGGTCACCAAAGGTCACCAAAAGTCACCCCAAAGGTCACCAAAGGTCACCAAAGGTCACCAAAGGTCACCCCAAAGGTCACCAAAGGTCACCCCAAAGGTCACCAAAGGTCACCCCAAAGGTCACCAAAGGTCTCCAAAGGTCACCAAAGGTCACCAAAGGTCACCAAAGGTCACCCCAAAGGTCACCAAAGATCACCAAAGGTCACCAAAGGTCACCCCAAAGGTTACCAATGGTCACCAAAGGTCACCAAAGGTCACCAAAGGTCACCCCAAAGGTCACCAAAGGTCACCAAAGGTCACCCCAAAGGTCACCAAAGGTCACCAAAGGTCACCCAAGGTCACCCCAAAGGTCACCAAAGGTTACCAAAGGTCACCCCAAAGGTCACCAAAGGTCACCAAAGGTCACCCCAAAGGTCACCAAAGGTCACCAAAGGTCACCAAAGGTCACCAAAGGTCACCCCAAAGGTCACCAAAGGTCACCCCAAAGGTCACCAAAGGTCACCCCAAAGGTCACCAAAGGTCACCAAAGGGCACCAAAGGTCACCCCTAAGGTCACCAAAGGTCACCCCAAAGGTCACCAAAGGTCACCCCAAAGGTCACCAAAGGTCACCAAAGGTCACCAAAGGTCACCAAAGGTCACCCCAAAGATCACCAAAGGTCACCAAAGGTCACCAAAGGTCACCAAAGGTCACCAAAGGTCACCCCAAAGGTCACCAAAGGTCACCAAAGGTTACCCCAAAGGTCACCAAAGGTCACCAAAGGTCACCAAAGTTCACCAAAGGTTACCAATGGTCACCAAAGGTCACCAAAAGTCACCAAAGGTCACCAAAGGTCACCCCAAAGGTCACCAAAGGTCACCAAAGGTCACCAAAGGTCACCAAAGGCACCCCAAAGGTCACCAAAGGTCACCCCAAAGGTCACCAAAGGTCACCCCAATGGTCACCAAAAGTCACCAAAGGTATCCAAAGGTCACCAAAGGTCACCCCAAAGGTCACCAAAGGTCACCAAAGGTCACCAAAGGTCACCAAAGGTCACCCCAAAGGTCACCAAAGGTCACCAAAGGTCACCCCAAAGGTCAACAAAAGTCACCAAAGGTCACCAAAGGTCACCAAAGGTCACCCCAAAGGTCACCAAAGGTCACCCCAAAGGTCACCAAAGGTCACCAAAGGTCACCAAAGGTCACCCCAAAGGTCACCAAAGGTCATCAAAGGTCACCCCAAAGGTCACCAAAAGTCACCAAAGGTCACCCCAAAGGTCACCAAAGGTTACCCCAAAGGTCACCAAAGGTCACCCCAAAGGTCACCAAAGGTCACCAAAGGTCACCAAAGGTCACCAAGGGTCACCCCAAAGGTCACCAAAGGTCACCCCAAAGGTCACCAAAGGTCACCCCAAAGGTCACCAAAGGTCACCAAAGGTCACCAAAGGTCACCCCAAAGGTCACCAAAGGTCACCCCAAAAGTCACCAAAGGTCACCCCAAAGGTCACCAAAGGTCACCCCAAAGGTCACCAAAGGTCACCAAAGGTCACCAAAGGTCACCAAAGGTCACCCCAAAGGTCACCAAAGGTCACCAAAGGTCACCAAAGGCACCCCAAAAGTCACCAAAGGTCACCAAAGGTCACCCCAAAGGTCACCAAAGGTCACCAAAGGTCACAAAAGGTCACCAAAGGTCACCCCAAAGGTCACCAAAGGTCACCCCAAAGGTCACCAAAGGTCACCAAAGGTCACCCCAAAGGTCACCAAAGGTCACCAAAGGTCACCAAAGGTCACCAAAGGTCACCCCAAAGGTCACCAAAGGTGACCCCAAAGGTCACCAAAGGTCACCCCAAAGGTCACCAAAGGTCACCAAAGGTCACCAAAGGTCACCAAAGGTCACCATAGGTCACCCCAAAGGTCACCAAAGGTCACCAAAGGTCACCTAAGCTCACCCCAAAGGTCACCAAAGGTCACCAAAGGTCACCAAAGGTCACCAAAGGTCACCCCATAGGTCACCAAAGGTCACCAAAGGTTACCCCAAAGGTCACCAAAAGTCACCAAAGGTCACCAAAGGTCACCAAAGGTCACCCCAAAGGTCACCAAAGGTCACCAAAGGTCACCAAAGGTCACCAAAGGTCACCCCAAAGGTCACCAAAGGTCACCCCAAAGGTCACCAAAGGTCACCCCAAAGGTCACCAAAGGTCACCAAAGGTCACCAAAGGTCACCCCAAAGGTCACCAAAGGTCACCAAAGGTCCCCCAAAGGTCACCAAAGGTCACCCCAAAGGTCACCAAAGGTTACCAAAGGTAACCAAAGGTCACCAAAGGTCACCCCAAAGGTCACCAAAGGTCACCAAAAGTCACCAAAGGTCACCAAAGGTCACCAAAGGTCACCCCAAAGGTCACCAAAGGTCACCAAAGGTCACCAAAGGTCACCCCAAAGGTCACCAAAGGTCACCAAAGGTCACCCCAAAGGTCACCAAAGGTCACCAAAGGTCACCCCAAAGGTCACCAAAGGTCACCAAAGGTCACCAAAGGTCACCAAAGGTCACCCCAAAGGTCACCAAAGGTCACCAAAGGTCACCAAAGGTCACCCCAAAGGTCACCAAAGGTCAGCAAAGGTTACCAAAGGTCACCAAAGGTCACCCCAAAGGTTACCAATGGTCACCAAAGGTCACCAAAGGTCACCAAAGGTCACCCCAAAGGTCACCAAAGGTCACCAAAGGTCACCAAAGGTCACCAAAGGTCACCAAAGGTCACCAAAGGTCACCAAAGGTCACCCCAAAGGTCACCAAAAGTCACCAAAGGTCACCCCAAAGGTCACCAAAAGTCACCAAAGGTCACCAAAGGTCACCAAAGGTCACCCCAAAGGTCACCAAAGGTTACCAAAGGTCACCAAAGGTCACCAAAGGTCACCCCAAAGGTCACCAAAGGTCACCCCAAAGGTCACCAAAGGTCACCAAAGGTCACCCCAAAGGTCACCAAAAGTCACCAAAGGTCACCAAAGGTCACCAAAGGTCACCCCAAAGGTCACCAAAGGTCACCAAAGGTCACCAAAGGTCACCAAAGGTCACCCCAAAGGTCACTAAAGGTCACCCCAAAGGTCACCAAAGGTCACCAAAGGTCACCAAAGGTCACCCCAAAGGTCACCAAAGGTCACCAAAGGTCACCCCAAAGGTCACCAAAGGTCACCAAAGGTCACCAAAGGTCACCAAAGGTCACCCCAAAGGTCACCAAAGGTCACCAAAGGTCACCAAAGGTCACCAAAGGTCACCCCAAAGGTCACCAAAGGTCACCAAAGGTCACCCCAAAGGTCACCAAAGGTCACCAAAGGTCACCAAAGGTCACCAAAGGTCACCCCAAAGGTCACCAAAGGTCACCAAAGGTCACCAAAGGTCACCAAAGGTCACCCCAAAGGTCACCAAAGGTCACCAAAAGTCACCAAAGGTCACCAAAGGTCACCAAAGGTCACCCCAAAGGTCACCAAAGGTCACCAAAGGTCACCAAAGGTCACCCCAAAGGTCACCAAAGGTCACCAAAGGTCACCCCAAAGGTCACCAAAGGTCACCAAAGGTCACCCCAAAGGTCACCAAAGGTCACCAAAGGTCACCAAAGGTCACCAAAGGTCACCCCAAAGGTCACCAAAGGTCACCAAAGGTCACCAAAGGTCACCCCAAAGGTCACCAAAGGTCAGCAAAGGTTACCAAAGGTCACCAAAGGTCACCCCAAAGGTTACCAATGGTCACCAAAGGTCACCAAAGGTCACCAAAGGTCACCCCAAAGGTCACCAAAGGTCACCAAAGGTCACCAAAGGTCACCAAAGGTCACCAAAGGTCACCAAAGGTCACCAAAGGTCACCCCAAAGGTCACCAAAAGTCACCAAAGGTCACCCCAAAGGTCACCAAAAGTCACCAAAGGTCACCAAAGGTCACCAAAGGTCACCCCAAAGGTCACCAAAGGTTACCAAAGGTCACCAAAGGTCACCAAAGGTCACCCCAAAGGTCACCAAAGGTCACCCCAAAGGTCACCAAAGGTCACCAAAGGTCACCCCAAAGGTCACCAAAAGTCACCAAAGGTCACCAAAGGTCACCAAAGGTCACCCCAAAGGTCACCAAAGGTCACCAAAGGTCACCAAAGGTCACCAAAGGTCACCCCAAAGGTCACTAAAGGTCACCCCAAAGGTCACCAAAGGTCACCAAAGGTCACCAAAGGTCACCCCAAAGGTCACCAAAGGTCACCAAAGGTCACCCCAAAGGTCACCAAAGGTCACCAAAGGTCACCAAAGGTCACCAAAGGTCACCCCAAAGGTCACCAAAGGTCACCAAAGGTCACCAAAGGTCACCAAAGGTCACCCCAAAGGTCACCAAAGGTCACCAAAGGTCACCCCAAAGGTCACCAAAGGTCACCAAAGGTCACCAAAGGTCACCAAAGGTCACCCCAAAGGTCACCAAAGGTCACCAAAGGTCACCAAAGGTCACCAAAGGTCACCCCAAAGGTCACCAAAGGTCACCAAAGGTTACCAAAGGTCACCAAAGGTCACCAAAGGTCACCCCAAAGGTCACCAAAGGTCACCAAAGGTCACCAAAGGTCACCAAAGGTCACCCCAAAGGTCACCAAAGGTCACCAAAGGTCACCAAAGGTCACCAAAGGTCACCCCAAAGGTCACCAAAGGTCACCAAAGGTCACCCCAAAGGTCACCAAAGGTCACCAAAGGTCACCAAAGGTCACCAAAGGTCACCCCAAAGGTCACCAAAGGTCACCAAAGGTCACCAAAGGTCACCAAAGGTCACCCCAAAGGTCACCAAAGGTCACCAAAGGATACCAAAGGTCACCAAAGGTCACCCCAAAGGTTACCAATGGTCACCAAAGGTCACCAAAGGTCACCAAAGGACACCCCAAAGGTCACCAAAGGTCACCAAAGGTCACCCCAAAGGTCACCAAAGGTCACCAAAGGTTACCAAAGGTCACCAAAGGTCACCCCAAAGGTCACCAAAGGTCACCCCAAAGGTCACCAAAGGTCCCAAAGGTCACCAAAGGTCACCAAAGGTCACCAAAGGTCACCCCAAAGGTCACCAAAGGTCACCAAAGGTCACCAAAGGTCACCCCAAAGGTCACCAAAGGTCAGCAAAGGTTACCAAAGGTCACCAAAGGTCACCCCAAAGGTTACCAATGGTCACCAAAGGTCACCAAAGGTCACCAAAGGTCACCCCAAAGGTCACCAAAGGTCACCAAAGGTCACCAAAGGTCACCAAAGGTCACCAAAGGTCACCAAAGGTCACCAAAGGTCACCCCAAAGGTCACCAAAAGTCACCAAAGGTCACCCCAAAGGTCACCAAAAGTCACCAAAGGTCACCAAAGGTCACCAAAGGTCACCCCAAAGGTCACCAAAGGTTACCAAAGGTCACCAAAGGTCACCAAAGGTCACCCCAAAGGTCACCAAAGGTCACCCCAAAGGTCACCAAAGGTCACCAAAGGTCACCCCAAAGGTCACCAAAAGTCACCAAAGGTCACCAAAGGTCACCAAAGGTCACCCCAAAGGTCACCAAAGGTCACCAAAGGTCACCAAAGGTCACCAAAGGTCACCCCAAAGGTCACTAAAGGTCACCCCAAAGGTCACCAAAGGTCACCAAAGGTCACCAAAGGTCACCCCAAAGGTCACCAAAGGTCACCAAAGGTCACCCCAAAGGTCACCAAAGGTCACCCCAAAGGTCACCAAAGGTTACCAAAGGTCACCAAAGGTCACCAAAGGTCACCCCAAAGGTCACCAAAGGTCACCAAAGGTCACCAAAGGTCACCAAAGGTCACCCCAAAGGTCACCAAAGGTCACCAAAGGTCACCAAAGGTCACCAAAGGTCACCCCAAAGGTCACCAAAGGTCACCAAAGGTCACCCCAAAGGTCACCAAAGGTCACCAAAGGTCACCAAAGGTCACCAAAGGTCACCCCAAAGGTCACCAAAGGTCACCAAAGGTCACCAAAGGTCACCAAAGGTCACCCCAAAGGTCACCAAAGGTCACCAAAGGATACCAAAGGTCACCAAAGGTCACCCCAAAGGTTACCAATGGTCACCAAAGGTCACCAAAGGTCACCAAAGGACACCCCAAAGGTCACCAAAGGTCACCAAAGGTCACCCCAAAGGTCACCAAAGGTCACCAAAGGTTACCAAAGGTCACCAAAGGTCACCCCAAAGGTCACCAAAGGTCACCCCAAAGGTCACCAAAGGTCACCAAAGGTCACCAAAGGTCACCAAAGGTCACCCCAAAGGTCACCAAAGGTCACCAAAGGTCACCAAAGGTCTCCAAAGGTCACCAAAGGTCACCCCAAAGGTCACCAAAGGTCACCCCAAAGGTCACTAAAGGTCACCAAAGGTCACCAAAGGTCACCCCAAAGGTCACCAAAGGTCACCAAAGGTCACCCCAAAGGTCACCAAAGGTCACCCAACAAAGTCACCAAAGGTCACCAAAGGTCACCCCAAAGGTCACCAAAGGTCACCAAAGGTCACCAAAGGTCACCAAAGGCACCCCAAAGGTCACCAAAGGTCACCAAAGGTCACCAAAGGTCACCAAAGGTCACCAAAGGTCACCCCAAAGGTCACCAAAGGTCACCAAAGGTCACCAAAGGTCACCAAAGGTCACCCCAAAGGTCACCAAAGGTCACCAAAGGTCACCCCAAAGGTCACCAAAGGTCACCAAAGGTTACCCCAAAGGTCACCAAAGGTCACCAAAGGTCACCAAAGTTCACCAAAGGTTACCAAAGGTCACCAAAGGTCACCAAAAGTCACCAAAGGTCACCCCAAAGGTCACCAAAGGTCACCAAAGGTCACCAAAGGTCACCCCAAAGGTCACCAAAGGTCATCAAAGGTCACCCCAAAGGTCACCAAAGGTCACCAAAGGTCACCCCAAAGGTCACCAAAGGTTACCCCAAAGGTCACCAAAGGTCACCCCAAAGGTCACCAAAGGTCACCAAAGGTCACCAAAGGTCACCAAAGGTCACCCCAAAGGTCACCAAAGGTCACCCCAAAGGTCACCAAAGGTCACCAAAGGTCACCAAAGGTCACCCCAAAGGTCACCAAAGGTCACCCCAAAAGTCACCAAAGGTCACCCCAAAGGTCACCAAAGGTCACCCCAAAGGTCACCAAAGGTCACCAAAGGTCACCAAAGGTCACCAAAGGTCACCAAAGGTCACCCCAAAGGTCACCAAAGGTCACCAAAGGTCACCAAAGGTCACCAAAGGTCACCAAAGGCACCCCAAAAGTCACCAAAGGTCACCAAAGGTCACCCCAAAGGTCACCAAAGGTCACCAAAGGTCACAAAAGGTCACCAAAGGTCACCCCAAAGTTCACCAAAGGTCACCCCAAAGGTCACCAAAGGTCACCAAAGGTCACCCCAAAGGTCACCAAAGGTCACCAAAGGTCACCCCAAAGGTCACCAAAGGTGACCCCAAAGGTCACCAAAGGTCACCCCAAAGGTCACCAAAGGTCACCAAAGGTCACCAAAGGTCAATAAGGTCACCAAAGGTCACCAAAGGTCACCATAGGTCACCCCAAAGGTCACCAAAGGTCACCAAAGGTCACCTAAGCTCACCCCAAAGGTCACCATAGGTCACCAAAGGTCACCAAAGGTCACCAAAGGTCACCCCATAGGTCACCAAAGGTCACCAAAGGTCACCCCAAAGGTCACCAAAAGTCACCAAAGGTCACCAAAGGTCACCAAAGGTCACCCCAAAGGTCACCAAAGGTCACCAAAGGTCACCAAAGGTCACCCCAAAGGTCACCAAAGGTCACCCCAAAGGTCACCAAAGGTCACCCCAAAGGTCACCAAAGGTCACCAAAGGTCACCAAAGGTCACCCCAAAGGTCACCAAAGGTCACCAAAGGTCCCCCAAAGGTCACCAAAGGTCACCCCAAAGGTCACCAAAGGTTACCAAAGGTCACCAAAGGTCACCAAAGGTCACCCCAAAGGTCACCAAAGGTCACCAAAAGTCACCAAAGGTCACCAAAGGTCACCAAAGGTCACCCCAAAGGTCACCAAAGGTCACCAAAGGTCACCCCAAAGGTCACCAAAGGTCACCAAAGGTCACCCCAAAGGTCACCAAAGGTCACCAAAGGTCACCAAAGGTCACCAAAGGTCACCCCAAAGGTCACCAAAGGTCACCAAAGGTCACCAAAGGTCACCCCAAAGGTCACCAAAGGTCACCAAAGGTTACCAAAGGTCACCAAAAGTCACCCCAAAGGTTACCAATGGTCACCAAAGGTCACCAAAGGTCACCAAAGGTCACCCCAAAGGTCACCAAAGGTCACCAAAGGTCACCAAAGGTCACCAAATGTCACCAAAGGTCACCAAAGGTCACCAAAGGTCACCCCAAAGGTCACCAAAAGTCACCAAAGGTCACCCCAAAGGTCACCAAAAGTCACCAAAGGTCACCAAAGGTCACCAAAGGTCACCCCAAAGGTCACCAAAGGTTACCAAAGGTCACCAAAGGTCACCAAAGGTCACCCCAAAGGTCACCAAAGGTCACCCCAAAGGTCACCAAAGGTCACCAAAGGTCACCCCAAAGGTCACCAAAAGTCACCAAAGGTCACCAAAGGTCACCAAAGGTCACCCCAAAGGTCACCAAAGGTCACCAAAGGTCACCAAAGGTCACCAAAGGTCACCCCAAAGGTCACTAAAGGTCACCCCAAAGGTCACCAAAGGTCACCAAAGGTCACCAAAGGTTACCCCAAAGGTCACCAAAGGTCACCAAAGGTCACCCCAAAGGTCACCAAAGGTCACCCCAAAGGTCACCAAAGGTCACCCCAAAGGTCACCAAAGGTTACCAAAGGTCACCAAAGGTCACCAAAGGTCACCCCAAAGGTCACCAAAGGTCACCAAAGGTCACCAAAGGTCACCAAAGGTCACCCCAAAGGTCACCAAAGGTCACCAAAGGTCACCAAAGGTCACCAAAGGTCACCCCAAAGGTCACCAAAGGTCACCAAAGGTCACCCCAAAGGTCACCAAAGGTCACCAAAGGTCACCAAAGGTCACCAAAGGTCACCCCAAAGGTCACCAAAGGTCACCAAAGGTCACCAAAGGTCACCAAAGGTCACCCCAAAGGTCACCAAAGGTCACCAAAGGATACCAAAGGTCACCAAAGGTCACCCCAAAGGTTACCAATGGTCACCAAAGGTCACCAAAGGTCACCAAAGGACACCCCAAAGGTAACCAAAGGTCACCAAAGGTCACCCCAAAGGTCACCAAAGGTCACCAAAGGTCACCAAAGGTCACCAAAGGTCACCCCAAAGGTCACCAAAGGTCACCCCAAAGGTCACCAAAGGTCACCAAAGGTCACCAAAGGTCACCAAAGGTCACCCCAAAGGTCACCAAAGGTCACCAAAGGTCACCAAAGGTCACCAAAGGTCACTCCAAAGGTCACCAAAGGTCACCCCAAAGGTCACCAAAGGTCACCCCAAAGGTCACCAAAGGTCACCAAAGGTCACCAAAGGTCACCCCAAAGGTCACCAAAAGTCACCAAAGGTCACCAAAGGTCACCAAAGGTCACCCCAAAGGTCACCAAAGGTCAACAAAGGTCACCAAAGGTCACCCCAAATGTCACCAAAGGTCACCAAAGGTCACCAAAGTTCACCAAAGGTTACCAAAGGTCACCCCAAAGGTCACCAAAGGTCACCAAAGGTCACCTAAGGTCACCAAAGGTCACCCCAAAGGTCACCAAAGGTCACCAAAGGTCACCCCAAAGGTCACCAAAGGTCACCAAAGGTCACCAAAGGTCACCCCAAAGGTCACCAAAGGTCACCCCAAAGGTCACCAAAGGTCACCAAAGGTCACCCCAAAGGTCACCAAAGGTCACCAAAGGTCACCAAAGGTCACCAAAGGTCACCCCAAAGGTCACCAAAGGTCACCCCAAAGGTCACCAAAGGTCACCCCAAAGGTCACCACAGGTCACCAAAGGTCACCCCAAAGGTCACCAAAGGTCACCAAAGGTCACCAAAGGTCACCAAAGGTCACCCCAAAGGTCACCAACGGTCACCAAAGGTCACCCCAAAGGTCACCAAAGGTCACCAAAGGTCACCAAAGGTCACCAAAGGTCACCCCAAAGGTCACCAAAGGTCACCCCAAAAGTCACCAAAGGTCACCCCAAAGGTCACCAAAGGTCACCAAAGGTCACCAAAGGTCACCCCAAAGGTCACCAAAGGTCACCAAAAGTCACCCCAAAGGTCACCAAAGGTCACCAAAGGTCACCAAAGGTCACCAAAGGTCACCCCAAAGGTCACCAAAGGTCACCCCAAAGGTCACCAAAGGTCACCCCAAAGGTCACCAAAGGTCTCCAAAGGTCACCAAAGGTCACCCCAAAGGTCACCAAAGGTCACCCCAAAGGTCACCAAAGGTCACCAAAGGTCACCCCAAAGGTCACCAAAAGTCACCAAAGGTCACCAAAGGTCACCAAAGGTCACCCCAAAGGTCACCAAAGGTCACCAAAGGTCACCAAAGGTCACCAAAGGTCACCCCAAAGGTCACTAAAGGTCACCCCAAAGGTCACCAAAGGTCACCAAAGGTCACCAAAGGTCACCAAAGGTCACCAAAGGTCACCAAAGGTCACCCCAAAGGTCACCAAAAGTCACCAAAGGTCACCCCAAAGGTCACCAAAAGTCACCAAAGGTCACCAAAGGTCACCAAAGGTCACCCCAAAGGTCACCAAAGGTTACCAAAGGTCACCAAAGGTCTCCAAAGGTCACCCCAAAGGTCACCAAAGGTCACCCCAAAGGTCACCAAAGGTCACCAAAGGTCACCCCAAAGGTCACCAAAAGTCACCAAAGGTCACCAAAGGTCACCAAAGGTCACCCCAAAGGTCACCAAAGGTCACCAAAGGTCACCAAAGGTCACCCCAAAGGTCACTAAAGGTCACCCCAAACGTCACCAAAGGTCACCAAAGGTCACCAAAGGTCACCCCAAAGGTCACCAAAGGTCACCAAAGGTCACCCCAAAGGTCACCAAAGGTCACCCCAAAGGTCACCAAAGGTTACCAAAGGTCACCAAAGGTCACCAAAGGTCACCAAAGGTCACCCCAAAGGTCACCAAAGGTCACCAAAGGTCACCAAAGGTCACCAAAGGTCACCCCAAAGGTCACCAAAGGTCACCAAAGGTCACCAAAGGTCACCAAAGGTCACCCCAAAGGTCACCAAAGGTCACCAAAGGTCACCAAAGGTCACCCCAAAGGTCACCAAAGGTCACCAAAGGATACCAAAGGTCACCAAAGGTCACCCCAAAGGTTACCAATGGTCACCAAAGGTCACCAAAGGTCACCAAAGGACACCCCAAAGGTCACCAAAGGTCACCAAAGGTCACCCCAAAGGTCACCAAAGGTCACCAAAGGTTACCAAAGGTCACCAAAGGTCACCCCAAAGGTCACCAAAGGTCACCCCAAAGGTCACCAAAGGTCACCAAAGGTCACCAAAGGTCTCCAAAGGTCACCAAAGGTCACCCCAAAGGTCACCAAAGGTCACCCCAAAGGTCACCAAAGGTCACCAAAGGTCACCAAAGGTCACCCCAAAGGTCACCAAAGGTCACCAAAGGTCACCAAAGGTCACCAAAGGTCACCCCAAAGGTCACTAAAGGTCACCCCAAACGTCACCAAAGGTCACCAAAGGTCACCAAAGGTCACCCCAAAGGTCACCAAAGGTCACCAAAGGTCACCCCAAAGGTCACCAAAGGTCACCCCAAAGGTCACCAAAGGTTACCAAAGGTCACCAAAGGTCACCAAAGGTCACCAAAGGTCACCCCAAAGGTCACCAAAGGTCACCAAAGGTCACCAAAGGTCACCAAAGGTCACCCCAAAGGTCACCAAAGGTCACCAAAGGTCACCAAAGGTCACCAAAGGTCACCCCAAAGGTCACCAAAGGTCACCAAAGGTCACCAAAGGTCACCCCAAAGGTCACCAAAGGTCACCAAAGGATACCAAAGGTCACCAAAGGTCACCCCAAAGGTTACCAATGGTCACCAAAGGTCACCAAAGGTCACCCCAAAGGTCACCAAAGGTCACCAAAGGTCACCAAAGGTCACCAAAGGTCACCCCAAAGGTCACCAAAGGTCACCAAAGGTCACCCCAAAGGTCACCAAAGGTCACCAAAGGTCACCAAAGGTCACCCCAAAGGTCACCAAAGGTCACCAAAGGTCACCAAAGGTCACCAAAGGTCACCCCAAAGGTCACCAAAGGTCACCAAAGGTCACCAAAGGTCACCAAAGGTCACCCCAAAGGTCACCAAAGGTCACCAAAGGTCACCCCAAAGGTCACCAAAGGTCACCAAAGGTCACCAAAGGTCACCAAAGGTCACCCCAAAGGTCACCAAAGGTCACCAAAGGTCACCAAAGGTCACCCCAAAGGTCACCAAAGGTCACCAAAGGATACCAAAGGTCACCAAAGGTCACCCCAAAGGTTACCAATGGTCACCAAAGGTCACCAAAGGTCACCAAAGGACACCCCAAAGGTCACCAAAGGTCACCAAAGGTCACCCCAAAGGTCACCAAAGGTCACCAAAGGTTACCAAAGGTCACCAAAGGTCACCCCAAAGGTCACCAAAGGTCACCCCAAAGGTCACCAAAGGTCACCAAAGGTCACCAAAGGTCTCCAAAGGTCACCAAAGGTCACCCCAAAGGTCACCAAAGGTCACCCCAAAGGTCACCAAAGGTCACCAAAGGTCACCAAAGGTCACCCCAAAGGTCACCAAAGGTCACCAAAGGTCACCCCAAAGGTCACCAAAGGTCACCCCGAAAGTCACCAAAGGTCACCAAAGGTCACCCCAAAGGTCACCAAAGGTCACCAAAGGTCACCAAAGGTCACCAAAGGCACCCCAAAGGTCACCAAAGGTCACCAAAGGTCACCAAAGGTCACCAAAGGTCACCAAAGGTCACCCCAAAGGTCACCAAAGGTCACCAAAGGTCACCAAAGGTCACCAAAGGTCACCCCAAAGGTCACCAAAGGTCACCAAAGGTCACCCCAAAGGTCACCAAAGGTCACCAAAGGTTACCCCAAAGGTCACCAAAGGTCACCAAAGGTCACCAAAGTTCACCAAAGGTTACCAAAGGTCACCAAAGGTCACCAAAAGTCACCAAAGGTCACCCCAAAGGTCACCAAAGGTCACCAAAGGTCACCAAAGGTCACCCCAAAGGTCACCAAAGGTCATCAAAGGTCACCCCAAAGGTCACCAAAGGTCACCAAAGGTCACCCCAAAGGTCACCAAAGGTTACCCCAAAGGTCACCAAAGGTCACCCCAAAGGTCACCAAAGGTCACCAAAGGTCACCAAAGGTCACCAAAGGTCACCAAAGGTCACCAAAGGTCACCCCAAAGGTCACCAAAGGTCACCCCAAAGGTCACCAAAGGTCACCCAAAGGTCACCAAAGGTCACCAAAGGTCACCAAAGGTCACCCCAAAGGTCACCAAAGGTCACCCCAAAAGTCACCAAAGGTCACCCCAAAGGTCACCAAAGGTCACCCCAAAGGTCACCAAAGGTCACCAAAGGTCACCAAAGGTCACCAAAGGTCACCAAAGGTCACCAAAGGTCACCAAAGGTCACCCCAAAGGTCACCAAAGGTCACCAAAGGTCACCAAAGGTCACCAAAGGCACCCCAAAAGTCACCAAAGGTCACCAAAGGTCACCCCAAAGGTCACCAAAGGTCACCAAAGGTCACAAAAGGTCACCAAAGGTCACCCCAAAGGTCACCAAAGGTCACCCCAAAGGTCACCAAAGGTCACCAAAGGTCACCCCAAAGGTCACCAAAGGTCACCAAAGGTCACCCCAAAGGTCACCAAAGGTCACCAAAGGTCACCCCAAAGGTCACCAAAGGTCACCAAAGGTCACCCCAAAGGTCACCAAAGGTCACCAAAGGTCACCCCAAAGGTCACCAAAGGTCACCAAAGGTCACCAAAGGTCAATAAGGTCACCAAAGGTCACCAAAGGTCACCATAGGTCACCCCAAAGGTCACCAAAGGTCACCAAAGGTCACCTAAGCTCACCCCAAAGGTCACCAAAGGTCACCAAAGGTCACCAAAGGTCACCAAAGGTCACCCCATAGGTCACCAAAGGTCACCAAAGGTCACCCCAAAGGTCACCAAAAGTCACCAAAGGTCACCAAAGGTCACCAAAGGTCACCCCAAAGGTCACCAAAGGTCACCAAAGGTCACCAAAGGTCACCCCAAAGGTCACCAAAGGTCACCCCAAAGGTCACCAAAGGTCACCCCAAAGGTCACCAAAGGTCACCAAAGGTCACCAAAGGTCACCCCAAAGGTCACCAAAGGTCACCAAAGGTCCCCCAAAGGTCACCAAAGGTCACCCCAAAGGTCACCAAAGGTTACCAAAGGTCACCAAAGGTCACCAAAGGTCACCCCAAAGGTCACCAAAGGTCACCAAAAGTCACCAAAGGTCACCAAAGGTCACCAAAGGTCACCCCAAAGGTCACCAAAGGTCACCAAAGGTCACCCCAAAGGTCACCAAAGGTCACCAAAGGTCAAACCAAGGTCACCAAAGGTCACAAGGTCACCAAAGGTCACCAAAGGTCACCAAAGGTCACCAAAGGTCACCAAAGGTCACCCCAAAGGTCACCAAAGGTCACCAAAGGTCACCAAAGGTCACCCAAAGGTCACCAAAGGTCACCAAAGGTTACCAAAGGTCACCAAAGGTCACCCCAAAGGTTACCAATCGTCACCAAAGGTCACCAAAGGTCACCAAAGGTCACCCCAAAGGTCACCAAAGTTCACCAAAGGTCACCAAAGGTCACCAAAGGTCACCAAAGGTCACCAAAGGTCACCAAAGGTCACCCCAAAGGTCACCAAAAGTCACCAAAGGTCACCCCAAAGGTCACCAAAAGTCACCAAAGGTCACCAAAGGTCACCAAAGGTCACCCCAAAGGTCACCAAAGGTTACCAAAGGTCACCAAAGGTCACCAAAGGTCACCCCAAAGGTCACCAAAGGTCACCCCAAAGGTCACCAAAGGTCACCAAAGGTCACCCCAAAGGTCACCAAAAGTCACCAAAGGTCACCAAAGGTCACCAAAGGTCACCCCAAAGGTCACCAAAGGTCACCAAAGGTCACCAAAGGTCACCAAAGGTCACCCCAAAGGTCACTAAAGGTCACCCCAAAGGTCACCAAAGGTCACCAAAGGTCACCAAAGGTTACCCAAAGGTCACCAAAGGTCACCAAAGGTCACCCCAAAGGTCACCAAAGGTCACCCCAAAGGTCACCAAAGGTCACCCCAAAGGTCACCAAAGGTTACCAAAGGTCACCAAAGGTCACCAAAGGTCACCCCAAAGGTCACCAAAGGTCACCAAAGGTCACCAAAGGTCACCAAAGGTCACCCCAAAGGTCACCAAAGGTCACCAAATGTCACCAAAGGTCACCAAAGGTCACCCCAAAGGTCACCAAAGGTCACCAAAGGTCACCCCAAAGGTCACCAAAGGTCACCAAAGGTCACCAAAGGTCACCAAAGGTCACCCCAAAGGTCACCAAAGGTCACCAAAGGTCACCAAAGGTCACCAAAGGTCACCCCAAAGGTCACCAAAGGTCACCAAAGGATACCAAAGGTCACCAAAGGTCACCCCAAAGGTTACCAATGGTCACCAAAGGTCACCAAAGGTCACCAAAGGACACCCCAAAGGTCACCAAAGGTCACCAAAGGTCACCCCAAAGGTCACCAAAGGTCACCAAAGGTCACCAAAGGTCACCAAAGGTCACCCCAAAGGTCACCTAAGGTCACCCCAAAGGTCACCAAAGGTCACCAAAGGTCACCAAAGGTCACCAAAGGTCACCCCAAAGGTCACCAAAGGTCACCAAAGGTCACCAAGGGTCACCAAAGGTCACTCCAAAGGTCACCAAAGGTCACCCCAAAGGTCACCAAAGGTCATCCCAAAGGTCACCAAAGGTCACCAAAGGTCACCAAAGGTCACCCCAAAGGTCACCAAAAGTCACCAAAGGTCACCAAAGGTCACCAAAGGTCACCCCAAAGGTCACCAAAGGTCAACAAAGGTCACCAAAGGTCACCCCAAAGGTCACCAAAGGTCACCAAAGGTCACCAAAGTTCACCAAAGGTTACCAAAGGTCACCCCAAAGGTCACCAAAGGTCACCAAAGGTCACCTAAGGTCACCAAAGGTCACCCCAAAGGTCACCAAAGGTCACCAAAGGTCACCCCAAAGGTCACCAAAGGTCACCAAAGGTCACCAAAGGTCACCAAAGGTCACCCCAAAGGTCACCAAAGGTCACCCCAAAGGTCACCAAAGGTCACCCCAAAGGTCACCAAAGGTCACCCCAAAGGTCACCAAAGGTCACCAAAGGATACCAAAGGTCACCAAAGGTCACCCCAAAGGTTACCAATGGTCACCAAAGGTCACCAAAGGTCACCAAAGGACACCCAAAGGTCACCAAAGGTCACCAAAGGTCACCCCAAAGGTCACCAAAGGTCACCAAAGGTCACCAAAGGTCACCAAAGGTCACCCCAAAGGTCACCTAAGGTCACCCCAAAGGTCACCAAAGGTCACCAAAGGTCACCAAAGGTCACCAAAGGTCACCCCAAAGGTCACCAAAGGTCACCAAAGGTCACCAAAGGTCACCAAAGGTCACTCCAAAGGTCACCAAAGGTCACCCCAAAGGTCACCAAAGGTCATCCCAAAGGTCACCAAAGGTCACCAAAGGTCACCAAAGGTCACCCCAAAGGTCACCAAAAGTCACCAAAGGTCACCAAAGGTCACCAAAGGTCACCCCAAAGGTCACCAAAGGTCAACAAAGGTCACCAAAGGTCACCCCAAAGGTCACCAAAGGTCACCAAAGGTCACCAAAGTTCACCAAAGGTTACCAAAGGTCACCCCAAAGGTCACCAAAGGTCACCAAAGGTCACCTAAGGTCACCAAAGGTCACCCCAAAGGTCACCAAAGGTCACCAAAGGTCACCCCAAAGGTCACCAAAGGTCACCAAAGGTCACCAAAGGTCACCCCAAAGGTCACCAAAGGTCACCCCAAAGGTCACCAAAGGTCACCAAAGGTCACCAAAGGTCACCCCAAAGGTCACCAAAGGTCACCAAAGGTCACCAAAGGTCACCAAAGGTCACCCCAAAGGTCACCAAAGGTCACCCCAAAGGTCACCAAAGGTCACCCCAAAGGTCACCAAAGGTCACCAAAGGTCACCCCAAAGGTCACCAAAGGTCACCAAAGGTCACCAAAGGTCACCAAAGGTCACCCAAAGGTCACCAACGGTCACCAAAGGTCACCCCAAAGGTCACCAAAGGTCACCAAAGGTCACCAAAGGTCACCAAAGGTCACCCCAAAGGTCACCAAAGGTCACCCCAAAGGTCACCAAAGGTCACCCAAAGGTCACCAAAGGTCACCAAAGGTCACCAAAGGTCACCCCAAAGGTCACCAAAGGTCACCAAAAGTCACCCCAAAGGTCACCAAAGGTCACCAAAGGTCACCAAAGGTCACCAAAGGTCACCCCAAAGGTCACCAAAGGTCACCCCAAAGGTCACCAAAGGTCACCCCAAAGGTCACCAAAGGTCTCCAAAGGTCACCAAAGGTCACCCCAAAGGTCACCAAAGGTCACCCCAAAGGTCACCAAAGGTCACCAAAGGTCACCCCAAAGGTCACCAAAAGTCACCAAAGGTCACCAAAGGTCACCAAAGGTCACCCCAAAGGTCACCAAAGGTCACCAAAGGTCACCAAAGGTCACCAAAGGTCACCCCAAAGGTCACTAAAGGTCACCCCAAAGGTCACCAAAGGTCACCAAAGGTCACCAAAGGTCACCCCAAAGGTCACCAAAGGTAACCAAAGGTCACCCCAAAGGTCACCAAAGGTCACCCCAAAGGTCACCAAAGGTTACCAAAGGTCACCAAAGGTCACCAAAGGTCACCCCAAAGGTCACCAAAGGTCACCAAAGGTCACCAAAGGTCACCAAAGGTCACCCCAAAGGTCACCAAAGGTCACCAAAGGTCACCCCAAAGGTCACCAAAGGTCACCAAAGGTCACCAAAGGTCACCAAAGGTCACCCCAAAGGTCACCAAAGGTCACCAAAGGTCACCAAAGGTCACCAAAGGTCACCCCAAAGGTCACCAAAGGTCACCAAAGGATACCAAAGGTCACCAAAGGTCACCCCAAAGGTTACCAATGGTCACCAAAGGTCACCAAAGGTCACCAAAGGACACCCCAAAGGTCACCAAAGGTCACCAAAGGTCACCCCAAAGGTCACCAAAGGTCACCAAAGGTTACCAAAGGTCACCAAAGGTCACCCCAAAGGTCACCAAAGGTCACCAAAGGTCACCCCAAAGGTCACCAAAGGTCACCCCAAAGGTCACCAAAGGTCACCAAAGGTCACCAAAGGTCACCAAAGGTCACCCCAAAGGTCACCAAAGGTCACCAAAGGTCACCAAAGGTCTCCAAAGGTCACCAAAGGTCACCCCAAAGGTCACCAAAGGTCACCCCAAAGGTCACCAAAGGTCACCAAAGGTCACCAAAGGTCACCCCAAAGGTCACCAAAGGTCACCAAAGGTCACCCCAAAGGTCACCAAAGGTCACCCCAAAAGTCACCAAAGGTCACCAAAGGTCACCCCAAAGGTCACCAAAGGTCACCAAAGGTCACCAAAGGTCACCAAAGGCACCCCAAAGGTCACCAAAGGTCACCAAAGGTCACCAAAGGTCACCAAAGGTCACCAAAGGTCACCCCAAAGGTCACCAAAGGTCACCAAAGGTCACCAAAGGTCACCAAAGGTCACCCCAAAGGTCACCAAAGGTCACCAAAGGTCACCCCAAAGGTCACCAAAGGTCACCAAAGGTTACCCCAAAGGTCACCAAAGGTCACCAAAGGTCACCAAAGTTCACCAAAGGTTACCAAAGGTCACCAAAGGTCACCAAAAGTCACCAAAGGTCACCCCAAAGGTCACCAAAGGTCACCAAAGGTCACCAAAGGTCACCCCAAAGGTCACCAAAGGTCATCAAAGGTCACCCCAAAGGTCACCAAAGGTCACCAAAGGTCACCCCAAAGGTCACCAAAGGTTACCCCAAAGGTCACCAAAGGTCACCCCAAAGGTCACCAAAGGTCACCAAAGGTCACCAAAGGTCACCAAAGGTCACCCCAAAGGTCACCAAAGGTCACCCCAAAGGTCACCAAAGGTCACCCCAAAGGTCACCAAAGGTCACCCCAAAGGTCACCAAAGGTCACCCCAAAGGTCACCAAAGGTCACCAAAGGTCACCAAAGTTCACCAAAGGTTACCAAAGGTCACCCCAAAGGTCACCAAAGGTCACCAAAGGTCACCTAAGGTCACCAAAGGTCACCCCAAAGGTCACCAAAGGTCACCAAAGGTCACCCCAAAGGTCACCAAAGGTCACCAAAGGTCACCAAAGGTCACCCCAAAGGTCACCAAAGGTCACCCCAAAGGTCACCAAAGGTCACCAAAGGTCACCAAAGGTCACCCCAAAGGTCACCAAAGGTCACCAAAGGTCACCAAAGGTCACCAAAGGTCACCCCAAAGGTCACCAAAGGTCACCCCAAAGGTCACCAAAGGTCACCCCAAAGGTCACCAAAGGTCACCAAAGGTCACCCCAAAGGTCACCAAAGGTCACCAAAGGTCACCAAAGGTCACCAAAGGTCACCTCAAAGGTCACCAACGGTCACCAAAGGTCACCCCAAAGGTCACCAAAGGTCACCAAAGGTCACCAAAGGTCACCAAAGGTCACCCCAAAGGTCACCAAAGGTCACCCCAAAGGTCACCAAAGGTCACCCCAAAGGTCACCAAAGGTCACCAAAGGTCACCAAAGGTCACCCCAAAGGTCACCAAAGGTCACCAAAAGTCACCCCAAAGGTCACCAAAGGTCACCAAAGGTCACCAAAGGTCACCAAAGGTCACCCCAAAGGTCACCAAAGGTCACCCAAAGGTCACCAAAGGTCACCCCAAAGGTCACCAAAGGTCTCCAAAGGTCACCAAAGGTCACCCCAAAGGTCACCAAAGGTCACCCCAAAGGTCACCAAAGGTCACCAAAGGTCACCCCAAAGGTCACCAAAAGTCACCAAAGGTCACCAAAGGTCACCAAAGGTCACCCCAAAGGTCACCAAAGGTCACCAAAGGTCACCAAAGGTCACCAAAGGTCACCCCAAAGGTCACTAAAGGTCACCCCAAAGGTCACCAAAGGTCACCAAAGGTCACCAAAGGTCACCCCAAAGGTCACCAAAGGTAACCAAAGGTCACCCCAAAGGTCACCAAAGGTCACCCCAAAGGTCACCAAAGGTTACCAAAGGTCACCAAAGGTCACCAAAGGTCACCCCAAAGGTCACCAAAGGTCACCAAAGGTCACCAAAGGTCACCAAAGGTCACCCCAAAGGTCACCAAAGGTCACCAAAGGTCACCCCAAAGGTCACCAAAGGTCACCAAAGGTCACCAAAGGTCACCAAAGGTCACCCCAAAGGTCACCAAAGGTCACCAAAGGTCACCAAAGGTCACCAAAGGTCACCCCAAAGGTCACCAAAGGTCACCAAAGGATACCAAAGGTCACCAAAGGTCACCCCAAAGATTACCAATGGTCACCAAAGGTCACCAAAGGTCACCAAAGGACACCCCAAAGGTCACCAAAGGTCACCAAAGGTCACCCCAAAGGTCACCAAAGGTCACCAAAGGTTACCAAAGGTCACCAAAGGTCACCCCAAAGGTCACCAAAGGTCACCAAAGGTCACCCCAAAGGTCACCAAAGGTCACCCCAAAGGTCACCAAAGGTCACCAAAGGTCACCAAAGGTCACCAAAGGTCACCCCAAAGGTCACCAAAGGTCACCAAAGGTCACCAAAGGTCTCCAAAGGTCACCAAAGGTCACCCCAAAGGTCACCAAAGGTCACCCCAAAGGTCACCAAAGGTCACCAAAGGTCACCAAAGGTCACCCCAAAGGTCACCAAAGGTCACCAAAGGTCACCCCAAAGGTCACCAAAGGTCACCCCAAAAGTCACCAAAGGTCACCAAAGGTCACCCAAAGGTCACCAAAGGTCACCAAAGGTCACCAAAGGTCACCAAAGGCACCCCAAAGGTCACCAAAGGTCACCAAAGGTCACCAAAGGTCACCAAAGGTCACCAAAGGTCACCCCAAAGGTCACCAAAGGTCACCAAAGGTCACCAAAGGTCACCAAAGGTCACCCCAAAGGTCACCAAAGGTCACCAAAGGTCACCCCAAAGGTCACCAAAGGTCACCAAAGGTTACCCCAAAGGTCACCAAAGGTCACCAAAGGTCACCAAAGTTCACCAAAGGTTACCAAAGGTCACCAAAGGTCACCAAAAGTCACCAAAGGTCACCCCAAAGGTCACCAAAGGTCACCAAAGGTCACCAAAGGTCACCCCAAAGGTCACCAAAGGTCATCAAAGGTCACCCCAAAGGTCACCAAAGGTCACCAAAGGTCACCCCAAAGGTCACCAAAGGTTACCCCAAAGGTCACCAAGGTCACCCCAAAGGTCACCAAAGGTCACCAAAGGTCACCAAAGGTCACCAAAGGTCACCCCAAAGGTCACCAAAGGTCACCCCAAAGGTCACCAAAGGTCACCCCAAAGGTCACCAAGGTCACCAAAGGTCACCAAAGGTCACCCCAAAGGTCACCAAAGGTCACCCCAAAAGTCACCAAAGGTCACCCCAAAGGTCACCAAAGGTCACCCCAAAGGTCACCAAAGGTCACCAAAGGTCACCAAGGTCACCAAAGGTCACCAAAGGTCACCCCAAAGGTCACCAAAGGTCACCAAAGGTCACCAAGGTCACCAAAGGCACCCCAAAGTCACCAAAGGTCACCAAGGTCACCCCAAAGGTCACCAAAGGTCACCAAAGGTCACAAAAGGTCACCAAAGGTCACCCCAAAGTTCACCAAAGGTCACCCCAAAGGTCACCAAAGGTCACCAAAGGTCACCCCAAAGGTCACCAAAGGTCACCAAAGGTCACCCCAAAGGTCACCAAAGGTGACCCCAAAGGTCACCAAAGGTCACCCCAAAGGTCACCAAAGGTCACCAAAGGTCACCAAAGGTCAATAAGGTCACCAAAGGTCACCAAAGGTCACCATAGGTCACCCCAAAGGTCACCAAAGGTCACCAAAGGTCACCTAAGCTCACCCCAAAGGTCACCAAAGGTCACCAAAGGTCACCAAAGGTCACCAAAGGTCACCCCATAGGTCACCAAAGGTCACCAAAGGTCACCCCAAAGGTCACCAAAAGTCACCAAAGGTCACCAAAGGTCACCAAAGGTCACCCCAAAGGTCACCAAAGGTCACCAAAGGTCACCAAAGGTCACCCAAAGGTCACCAAAGGTCACCCCAAAGGTCACCAAAGGTCACCCCAAAGGTCACCAAAGGTCACCAAAGGTCACCAAAGGTCACCCCAAAGGTCACCAAAGGTCACCAAAGGTCCCCCAAAGGTCACCAAAGGTCACCCCAAAGGTCACCAATGGTCACCAAAGGTCACCAAAGGTCACCAAAGGTCACCCCAAAGGTCACCAAAGGTCACCAAAGGTCACCAAAGGTCACCAAAGGTCACCAAAGGTCACCAAAGGTCACCAAAGGTCACCCCAAAGGTCACCAAAAGTCACCAAAGGTCACCCCAAAGGTCACCAAAAGTCACCAAAGGTCACCAAAGGTCACCAAAGGTCACCCAAAGGTCACCAAAGGTTACCAAAGGTCACCAAAGGTCACCAAAGGTCACCCCAAAGGTCACCAAAGGTCACCCCAAAGGTCACCAAAGGTCACCAAAGGTCACCCCAAAGGTCACCAAAAGTCTCCAAAGGTCACCAAAGGTTACCAAAGGTCACCCCAAAGGTCACCAAAGGTCACCAAAGGTCACCAAAGGTCACCAAAGGTCACCCCAAAGGTCACTAAAGGTCACCCCAAAGGTCACCAAAGGTCACCAAAGGTCACCAAAGGTTACCCCAAAGGTCACCAAAGGTCACCAAAGGTCACCCCAAAGGTCACCAAAGGTCACCCCAAAGGTCACCAAAGGTCACCCCAAAGGTCACCAAAGGTTACCAAAGGTCACCAAAGGTCACCAAAGGTCACCCCAAAGGTCACCAAAGGTCACCAAAGGTCACCAAAGGTCACCAAAGGTCACCCCAAAGGTCACCAAAGGTCACCAAAGGTCAAAAAAGGTCACCAAAGGTCACCCCAAAGGTCACCAAAGGTCACCAAAGGTCACCCCAAAGGTCACCAAAGGTCACCAAAGGTCACCAAAGGTCACCAAAGGTCACCCCAAAGGTCACCAAAGGTCACCAAAGGTCACCAAAGGTCACCAAAGGTCACCCCAAAGGTCACCAAAGGTCACCAAAGGATACCAAAGGTCACCAAAGGTCACCCCAAAGGTTACCAATGGTCACCAAAGGTCACCAAAGGTCACCAAAGGACACCCCAAAGGTAACCAAAGGTCACCAAAGGTCACCCCAAAGGTCACCAAAGGTCACCTAAGGTTACCAAAGGTCACCAAAGGTCACCCCAAAGGTCACCAAAGGTCACCCCAAAGGTCACCAAAGGTCACCCCAAAGGTCACCAAAGGTCACCAAAGGTCACCAAAGGTCACCCCAAAGGTCACCAAAGGTCACCAAAGGTCACCAAAGGTCACCAAAGGTCACCCCAAAGGTCACCAAAGGTCACCCCAAAGGTCACCAAAGGTAACCAAAGGTCACCAAAGGTCACCAAAGGTCACCCGAAAGGTCACCAAAGGTCACCCCAAAGGTCACCAAAGGTCACCCCAAAGGTCACCAAAGGTCACCAAAGGTCACCAAAGGTCACCCCAAAGGTCACCAAAGGTCACCAAAGGTCACCAAAGGTCACCAAAGGTCACCCAAAGGTCACCAAAGGTCACCAAAGGTCACCAAAGGTCACCAAAGGTCACCCCAAATGTCACCAAAGGTCACCAAAGGTCACCCCAAAGGTCACCAAAGGTCACCAAAGGTCACCAAAGGTCACCAAAGGTCACCCCAAAGGTCACCAAAGGTCACCCCAAAGGTCACCAAAGGTCACCCCAAAGGTCACCAAAGGTCACCAAAGGTCACCAAAGGTCACCAAAGGTCACCAAAGGTCACCAAAGGTCACCCCAAAGGTCACCAAAGGTCACCAAAGGTCACCAAAGGTCACCAAAGGTCACCCCAAAGGTCACCAAAGGTCACCAAAGGTTACCCCAAAGGTCACCAAAGGTCACCAAAGGTCACCAAAGGTCACCCCAAAGGTCACCAAAGGTCACCCCAAAGGTCACCAAAGGTCACCAAAGGTCACCAAAGGTCACCCCAAAGGTCACCAAAGGTCACCAAAGGTCACCAAAGGTCACCAAAGGTCACCCCAAAGGTCACCAAAGGTCACCCAAAAGGTCACCAAAGGCCACCCCAAAGGTCACCAAAGGTCACCAAAGGTCACCCCAAAGGTCACCAAAGGTCACCAAAGGTCACCAAAGGTCACCAAAGGTCACCCCAAAGGTCACCAAAGGTCACCAAAGGTCACCCCAAAGGTCACCAAAGGTCACCAAAGGTCACCAAAGGTCACCAAAGGTCACCCCAAAGGTCACCAAAGGTCACCCCAAAGGTCACAAAGGTCACCCCAAAGGTCACCAAAGGTCACCCAAAGGTCACCAAGGTCACCCCAAAGGTCACCAAAGGTCACCAAAGGTCACCAAAGGTCACCCCAAAGGTCACCAAAGGTCACCCCAAAGGTCACCAAAGGTCACCCCAAAGGTCACCAAAGGTAACCAAAGGTCACCAAAGGTCACCAAAGGTACCCCAAAGGTCACCAAAGGTCACCCCAAAGGTCACCAAAGGTCACCCCAAAGGTCACCAAAGGTCACCAAAGGTCACCAAAGGTCACCAAAGGTCACCCCAAAGGTCACCAAAGGTCACCAAAGGTCACCAAAGGTCACCAAAGGTCACCCCAAAGGTCACCAAAGGTCACCAAAGGTCACCAAAGGTCACCAAAGGTCACCAAAGGTCACCCCAAAGGTCACCAAAGGTCACCCAAAAGGTCACCAAAGGCCACCCCAAAGGTCACCAAAGGTCACCCCAAAGGTCACCAAAGGTCACCAAAGGTCACCAAAGGTCACCCCAAAGGTCACCAAAGGTCACCAAAGGTCACCAAAGGTCACCAAAGGTCACCAAAGGTCACCAAAGGTCACCCCAAAGGTCACCAAAGGTCACCAAAGGTCACCAAAGGTCACCAAAGGTCACCCCAAAGGTCACCAAAGGTCACCCCAAAGGTCACCAAAGGTCACCCCAAAGGTCACCAAAGGTCACCAAAGGTCACCAAAGGTCACCCCAAAGGTCACCAAAGGTCACCAAAGGTCACCAAAGGTCACCCCAAAGGTCACCAAAGGTCACCCCAAAGGTCACCAAAGGTCACCAAAGGTCACCAAAGGTCACCCCAAAGGTCACCAAAGGTCACCAAAGGTCACCAAAGGTCACCAAAGGTCACCCCAAAGGTCACCAAAGGTCACCCAAAAGGTCACCAAGGCCACCCAAAGGTCACCAAAGGTCACCAAAGGTCACCCCAAAGGTCACCAAAGGTCACCAAAGGTCACCAAAGGTCACCAAAGGTCACCCCAAAGGTCACCAAAGGTCACCAAAGGTCACCCCAAAGGTCACCAAAGGTCACCAAAGGTCACCAAAGGTCACCAAAGGTCACCCCAAAGGTCACCAAAGGTCACCCCAAAGGTCACCAAAGGTCACCCCAAAGGTCACCAAAGGTCACCCCAAAGGTCACCAAAGGTCACCCCAAAGGTCACCAAAGGTCACCAAAGGTCACCAAAGGTCACCAAAGGTCACCCCAAAGGTCACCAAAGGTCACCCCAAAGGTCACCAAAGGTCACCCCAAAGGTCACCAAAGGTAACCAAAGGTCACCAAAGGTCACCAAAGGTACCCCAAAGGTCACCAAAGGTCACCCCAAAGGTCACCAAAGGTCACCCCAAAGGTCACCAAAGGTCACCAAAGGTCACCAAAGGTCACCCCAAAGGTCACCAAAGGTCACCAAAGGTCACCAAAGGTCACCAAAGGTCACCCCAAAGGTCACCAAAGGTCACCAAAGGTCACCAAAGGTCACCAAAGGTCACCCCAAAAGTCACCAAAGGTCACCAAAGGTCACCCCAAAGGTCACCAAAGGTCACCAAAGGTCACCAAAGGTCACCAAAGGTCACCCCAAAGGTCACCAAAGGTCACCCCAAAGGTCACCAAAGGTCACCCCAAAGGTCACCAAAGGTCACCAAAGGTCACCAAAGGTCACCAAAAGTCACCAAAGGTCACCAAGGTCACCCCAAAGGTCACCAAAGGTCACCAAAGGTCACCAAAGGTCACCCCAAAGGTCACCAAAGGTCACCCCAAATGTCACCAAAGGTCACCCCAAAGGTCACCAAAGGTCACCAAAGGTATCCAAAGGTCACCAAAGGTCACCAAAGGTCACCCCAAAGGTCACCAAAGGTCACCAAAGGTCACCAAAGGTCACCCCAAAGGTCACCAAAGGTCACCAAAGGTCACCCCAAAGGTCACCAAAGGTCACCAAAGGTCACCCCAAAGGTCACCAAAGGTCACCCCAAAGGTCACCAAAGGTCACCCCAAAGGTCACCAAAGGTCACCAAAGGTCACCCCAAAGGTCACCAAAGGTCACCCCAAAGGTCACCAAAGGTCACCCCAAAGGTCACCAAAGGTCACCCCAAAGCTCACCAAAGGTCACCAAAGGTCACCAAAGGTCACCAAAGGTCACCCCAAAGGTCACCAAAGGTCACCAAAGGTCACCAAAGGTCACCAAAGGTCACCCCAAAAGTCACCAAAGGTCACCAAAGGTCACCCCAAAGGTCACCAAAGGTCACCAAAGGTCACCAAAGGTCACCAAAGGTCACCCCAAAGGTCACCAAAGGTCACCCCAAAGGTCACCAAAGGTCACCAAAGGTCACCAAAGGTCACCAAATGTCACCCCAAAGGTCACCAAAGGTCACCCCAAACGTCACCAAAGGTCACCAAAGGTCACCCCAAAGGTCACCAAAGGTCACCAAAGGTCACCAAAGGTCACCCCAAGGGTCACCAAAGGTGACCCCAAAGGTGACCAAACGTCACCCCAAAGGTCACCAAAGGTCACCAAAGGTCACCAAAGGTCACCAAAGGTCACCAAAGGTCAACCCAAAGGTCACCAAAGGTCACCAAATGTCACGAAAGGTCACCCCAAAGGTCACCAAAGGTCACCAAAGGTCACCCCAAAGGTCACCAAAGTTCACCAAAGGTCACCAAAGGTCACCAAAGGTCACCCCAAAGGTCACCTAAGGTCACCAAAGGTCACCCCAAAGGTCACCAAAGGTCACCAAAGGTCACCCCAAATGTCACCAAAGGTCACCAAAGGTCACCAAAGGTCACCCCAAAGGTCACCAAACGTCACCAAAGGTCACCAAAGGTCACCAAAGGTCACCCCAAAGGTCACCAACGGTCACCCCAAAGGTCACCAAAGGTCACCATCGGTCACCCCAAAGGTCACCAAAGGTCACCAAAGGTCACCAAAGGTCACCAAAGGTAACCAAAGGTCACCAAAGGTCACCCCAAAGGTCACCAAAGGTCACTAAAGGTCACCAAAGTTCACCAAAGGTTACCAAAGGTCACCAAAGGTCACCAAAAGTCACCAAAGGTCACCAAAGGTCACCCCAAAGGTCACCAAAGGTCACCAAAGGTCACCAAAGGTCACCCCAAAGGTCACCAAAGGTCACCCCAAATGTCACCAAAGGTCACCCCAAAGGTCACCAAAGGTCACCAAAGGTATCCAAAGGTCACCAAAGGTCACCAAAGGTCACCCCAAAGGTCACCAAAGGTCACCAAAGGTCACCAAAGGTCACCCCAAAGGTCACCAAAGGTCACCAAAGGTCACCCCAAAGGTCACCAAAGGTCACCAAAGGTCACCAAAGGTCACCCCAAAGGTCACCAAAGGTCACCCCAAAGGTCACCAAAGGTCACCCCAAAGGTCACCAAAGGTCACCAAAGGTCACCAAAGGTAACCAAAGGTCACCAAAGGTCACCAAAGGTCACCCCAAAGGTCACCAAAGGTCACCCCAAAGGTCACCAAAGGTCACCCCAAAGGTCACCAAAGGTCACCAAAGGTCACCAAAGGTCACCAAAGGTCACCCCAAAGGTCACCAAAGGTCACCAAAGGTCACCAAAGGTCACCCCAAAAGTCACCAAAGGTCACCAAAGGTCACCCCAAAGGTCACCAAAGGTCACCAAAGGTCACCAAAGGTCACCAAAGGTCACCCCAAAGGTCACCAAAGGTCACCCCAAAGGTCACCAAAGGTCACCAAAGGTCACCAAAGGTCACCAAATGTCACCCCAAAGGTCACCAAAGGTCACCCCAAAGGTCACCAAAGGTCACCCCAAAGGTCACCAAAGGTCACCAAAGGTCACCCCAAAGGTCACCAAAGGTCACCAAAGGTCACCAAAGGTCACCAAAGGTCACCCCAAGGGTCACCAAAGGTGACCCCAAAGGTCACCAAAGTTCACCAAAGGTCACCAAAGGTCACCAAAGGTCACCCCAAAGGTCACCAAAGGTCACCAAAGGTCACCCCAAAGGTCACCAAAGGTCACCAAAGGTCACCCCAAAGGTCACCAAAGGTCACCAAAGGTCACCAAAGGTCACCAAAGGTCACCAAAGGTCACCCCAAAGGTCACCAAAGGTCACCAAAGGTCACCAAAGGTCACCCCAAAGGTCACCAAAGGTCACCAAAGGTCACCCCAAAGGTCACCAAAGGTCACCAAAGGTCACCAAAGGTCACCAAAGGTCACCAAAGGTCACCCCAAAGGTCACCAAAGGTCACCAAAGGTCACCAAAGGTCACCAAAGGTCACCAAAGGTCACCTCAAAGGTCACCAAAGGTCACCAAAGGTCACCAAAGGTCACCAAAGGTCACCCCAAAGGTCACCAAAGGTCACCAAAGGTCACCCCAAAGGTCACCAAAGGTCACCAAAGGTCACCAAAGGTCACCAAAGGTCACCCCAAAGGTCACCAAAGGTCACCAAAGGTCACCAAAGGTCACCAAAGGTCACCCCAAAGGTCACCAAGGGTCACCAAAGGATACCAAAGGTCACCAAAGGTCACCCCAAAGGTTACCAATGGTCACCAAAGGTCACCAAAGGTCACCAAAGGACACCCCAAAGGTCACCAAAGGTCACCAAAGGTCACCCCAAAGGTCACCAAAGGTCACCAAAGGTCACCAAAGGTCACCAAAGGTCACCCCAAAGGTCACCAAAGGTCACCCCAAAGGTCACCAAAGGTCACCAAAGGTCACCAAAGGTCAGCCCAAAGGTCACCAAAGGTCACCAAAGGTCACCAAAGGTCACCAAAGGTCACTCCAAAAATCACCAAAGGTCACCCCAAAGGTCACCAAAGGTCACCCCAAAGGTCACCAAAGGTCACCAAAGGTCACCAAAGGTCACCCCAAAGGTCACCAAAGGTCACCAAAGGTCACCAAAGGTCACCAAAGGTCACCCCAAAGGTCACCAAAGGTCAACAAAGGTCACCAAAGGTCACCCCAAAGGTCACCAAAGGTCACCAAAGGTCACCAAAGTTCACCAAAGGTTACCAAAGGTCACCCCAAAGGTCACCAAAGGTCACCAAAGGTCACCAAAGGTCACCAAAGGTCACCCCAAAGGTCACCAAAGGTCACCAAAGGTCACCCCAAAGGTCACCAAAGGTCACCAAAGGTCACCCCAAATGTCACCAAAGGTCACCCCAAAGGTCACCAAAGGTCACCAAAGGTCACCAAAGGTCACCCCAAAGGTCACCAAAGGTCACCAAAGGTCACCAAAGGTCACCAAAGGTCACCCCAAAGGTCACCAAAGGTCACCCCAAAGGTCACCAAAGGTCACCCCAAAGGTCACCAAAGGTCACCAAAGGTCACCCCAAAGGTCACCAAAGGTCACCAAAGGTCACCAAAGGTCACCAAAGGTCACCCCAAAGGTCACCAAAGGTCACCAAAGGTCACCCCAAAGGTCACCAAAGGTCACCAAAGGTCACCAAAGGTCACCAAAGGTCACCCCAAAGGTCACCAAAGGTCACCCCAAAGGTCACCAAAGGTCACCCCAAAGGTCACCAAAGGTCACCAAAGGTCACCAAAGGTCACCCCAAAGGTCACCAAAGGTCACCAAAAGTCACCCCAAAGGTCACCAAAGGTCACCAAAGGTCACCAAAGGTCACCAAAGGTCACCCCAAAGGTCACCAAAGGTCACCCCAAAGGTCACCAAAGGTCACCAAAGGTCACCCCAAAGGTCACCAAAGGTCTCCAAAGGTCACCAAAGGTCACCCCAAAGGTCACCAAAGGTCACCCCAAAGGTCACCAAAGGTCACCCCAAAGGTCACCAAAGGTCACCAAAGGTCACCAAAAGTCACCAAAGGTCACCAAAGGTCACCAAAGGTCACCCCAAAGGTCACCAAAGGTCACCAAAGGTCACCAAAGGTCACCAAAGGTCACCCCAAAGGTCACCAAAGGTCACCAAAGGTCACCAAAGGTCACCAAAGGTCACCCCAAAGGTCACCAAAGGTCACCCCAAAGGTCACCAAAGGTCACCAAAGGTCACCAAAGTTCACCAAAGGTAACCAAAGGTCACCAAAGGTCACCCCATAGGTCACCAAAGGTCACTAAAGGTCACCAAAGTTCACCAAAGGTTACCAAAGGTTACCAAAGGTCACCAAAAGTCACCAAAGGTCACCAAAGGTCACCCCAAAGGTCACCAAAGGTCACCAAAGGTCACCAAAGGTCACCAAAGGTCACCCCAAAGGTTACCAAAGGTCACCCCAAATGTCACCAAAGGTCACCCCAAAGGTCACCAAAGGTCACCAAAGGTATCCAAAGGTCACCAAAGGTCACCAAAGGTCACCCCAAAGGTCACCAAAGGTCACACCAAAGGTCACCCCAAAGGTCACCAAAGGTCACCAAAGGTCACCCCAAAGGTTACCAAAGGTCACCAAAGGTCACCCCAAAGGTCACCAAAGGTCACCCCAAAGGTCACCAAAGGTCACCCCAAAGGTCACCAAAGGTCACCAAAGGTCACCAAAGGTCACCAAAGGTCACCCCAAAGGCACCAAAGGTCACCCCAAAGGTCACCAAAGGTCACCCCAAAGCTCACCAAAGGTAACCAAAGGTCACCAAAGGTCACCAAAGGTCACCCCAAAGGTCACCAAAGGTCACCCCAAAGGTCACCAAAGGTCACCCCAAAGGTCACCAAAGGTCACCAAAGGTCACCAAAGGTCACCCCAAAGGTCACCAAAGGTCACCAAAGGACACCAAAGGTCACCAAAGGTCACCCCAAAGGTCACCAAAGGTCACCAAAGGTCACCAAAGGTCACCAAAGGTCACCCCAAAAGTCACCAAAGGTCACCAAAGGTCACCCCAAAGGTCACCAAAGGTCACCAAAGGTCACCAAAGGTCACCAAAGGTCACCCCAAAGGTCACCAAAGGTCACCCCAAAGGTCACCAAAGGTCACCCCAAAGGTCACCAAAGGTCACCAAAGGTCACCAAAGGTCACCAAAGGTCACCAAAGGTCACCCCAAAGGTCACCAAAGGTCACCAAAGGTCACCAAAGGTCACCAAAGGTCACCCCAAAGGTCACCAAAGGTCACCAAAGGTTACCCCAAAGGTCACCAAAGGTCACCAAAGGTCACCAAAGGTCACCCCAAAGGTCACCAAAGGTCACCCCAAAGGTCACCAAAGGTCACCAAAGGTCACCAAAGGTCACCCCAAAGGTCACCAAAGGTCACCAAAGGTCACCAAAGGTCACCAAAGGTCACCCCAAAGGTCACCAAAGGTCACCCCAAAGGTCACCAAAGGTCACCCCAAAGGTCACCAAAGGTCACCAAAGGTCACCCCAAAGGTCACCAAAGGTCACCAAAGGTCACCAAAGGTCACCAAAGGTCACCCCAAAGGTCACCAAAGGTCACCAAAGGTCACCCCAAAGGTCACCAAAGGTCACCAAAGGTCACCAAAGGTCACCAAAGGTCACCCCAAAGGTCACCAAAGGTCACCCCAAAGGTCACCAAAGGTCACCCCAAAGGTCACCAAAGGTCACCCCAAAGGTCACCAAAGGTCACACCAAAGGTCACCATAGGTCACCAAAGGTCACCAAAGGTCACCAAAGGTCACCCCAAAGGTCACCAAAGGTCACCCCAAAGGTCACCAAAGGTCACCCCAAAGGTCACCAAAGGTAACCAAAGGTCACCAAAGGTCACCAAAGGTCACCCCAAAGGTCACCAAAGGTCACCCCAAAGGTCACCAAAGGTCACCCCAAAGGTCACCAAAGGTCACCAAAGGTCACCAAAGGTCACCAAAGGTCACCCCAAAGGTCACCAAAGGTCACCAAAGGTCACCAAAGGTCACCCCAAAGGTCACCAAAGGTCACCAAAGGTCACCAAAGGTCACCAAAGGTCACCCCAAAAGTCACCAAAGGTCACCAAAGGTCACCCCAAAGGTCACCAAAGGTCACCAAAGGTCACCAAAGGTCACCAAAGGTCACCCCAAAGGTCACCAAAGGTCACCCCAAAGGTCACCAAAGGTCACCCCAAAGGTCACCAAAGGTCACCAAAGGTCACCCCAAAGGTCACCAAAGGTCACCAAAGGTCACCAAAGGTCACCAAAGGTCACCCCAAAGGTCACCAAAGGTCACCCCAAATGTCACCAAAGGTCACCCCAAAGGTCACCAAAGGTCACCAAAGGTATCCAAAGGTCACCAAAGGTCACCAAAGGTCACCCCAAAGGTCACCAAAGGTCACCAAAGGTCACCAAAGGTCACCCCAAAGGTCACCAAAGGTCACCAAAGGTCACCCCAAAGGTCACCAAAGGTCACCAAAGGTCACCAAAGGTCACCAAAGGTCACCCCAAAGGTCACCAAAGGTCACCCCAAAGGTCACCAAAGGTCACCCCAAAGGTCACCAAAGGTCACCAAAGGTCACCAAAGGTCACCAAAGGTCACCCCAAAGGTCACCAAAGGTCACCCCAAAGGTCACCAAAGGTCACCCCAAAGGTCACCAAAGGTAACCAAAGGTCACCAAAGGTCACCAAAGGTCACCCCAAAGGTCACCAAAGGTCACCCCAAAGGTCACCAAAGGTCACCCCAAAGGTCACCAAAGGTCACCAAAGGTCACCAAAGGTCACCAAAGGTCACCCCAAAGGTCACCAAAGGTCACCAAAGGTCACCAAAGGTCACCAAAGGTCACCCCAAAAGTCACCAAAGGTCACCAAAGGTCACCCCAAAGGTCACCAAAGGTCACCAAAGGTCACCAAAGGTCACCAAAAAAAGGTCACCCCAAAGGTCACCAAAGGTCACCCCAAAGGTCACCAAAGGTCACCAAAGGTCACCAAAGGTCACCAAATGTCACCCAAAGGTCACAAAGGTCACCCCAAACGTCACCAAAGGTCACAAAGGTCACCCCAACAGGTCACCAAAGGTCACCAAAGGTCACCAAAGGTCACCAAAGGTCACCCCAAGGGTCACCAAAGGTGACCCCAAAGGTCACCAAACGTCACCCCAAAGGTCACCAAAGGTCACCAAAGGTCACCAAAGGTCACCAAAGATCACCAAAGGTCACCCCAAAGGTCACCAAAGGTCACCAAATGTCACGAAAGGTCACCCCAAAGGTCACCAAAGGTCACCAAAGGTCACCCCAAAGGTCACCAAAGTTCACCAAAGGTCACCAAAGGTCACCAAAGGTCACCCCAAAGGTCACCAAAGGTCACCAAAGGTCACCCCAAAGGTCACCAAAGGTCACCAAAGGTCACCCCAAAGGCCAAAGGTCACCAAAGGTCACCCCAAAGGTCACCAAAGGTCACCAAAGGTCACCAAAGGTCACCAACGGTCACCCCAAAGGTCACAAAAGGTCACCAAAGGTCACCAAAGGTCACCAAAGGTAACCAAAGGTCACCAAAGGTCACCCCAAAGGTCACCAAAGGTCACTAAAGGTCACCAAATTTCACCAAAGGTTACCAAAGGTCACCAAAGGTCACCAAAAGTCACCAAAGGTCACCAAAGGTCACCCCAAAGGTCACCAAAGGTCACCAAAGGTCACCAAAGGT
Organism: Agriotes lineatus; assembly: GCA_940337035.1. Taxonomy (NCBI): domain Eukaryota; kingdom Metazoa; phylum Arthropoda; class Insecta; order Coleoptera; family Elateridae; genus Agriotes; species Agriotes lineatus. The sequence continues at coordinate 84,839 of CALNHX010005027.1, forward strand.
CACCCCAAAGGTCACCAAAGGTCACCCCAAATGTCACCAAAGGTCACCCCAAAGGTCACCAAAGGTCACCAAAGGTATCCAAAGGTCACCAAAGGTCACCAAAGGTCACCCCAAAGGTCACCAAAGGTCACCAAAGGTCACCAAAGGTCACCCCAAAGGTCACCAAAGGTCACCAAAGGTCACCCCAAAGGTCACCAAAGGTCACCAAAGGTCACCAAAGGTCACCCCAAAGGTCACCAAAGGTCACCCCAAAGGTCACCAAAGGTCACCCCAAAGGTCACCAAAGGTCACCAAAGGTCACCAAAGGTAACCAAAGGTCACCAAAGGTCACCAAAGGTCACCCCAAAGGTCACCAAAGGTCACCCCAAAGGTCACCAAAGGTCACCCCAAAGGTCACCAAAGGTCACCAAAGGTCACCAAAGGTCACCAAAGGTCACCAAAGGTCACCCCAAAGGTCACCAAAGGTCACCAAAGGTCACCAAAGGTCACCCCAAAAGTCACCAAAGGTCACCAAAGGTCACCCCAAAGGTCACCAAAGGTCACCAAAGGTCACCAAAGGTCACCAAAGGTCACCCCAAAGGTCACCAAAGGTCACCCCAAAGGTCACCAAAGGTCACCAAAGGTCACCAAAGGTCACCAAATGTCACCCCAAAGGTCACCAAAGGTCACCCCGAAGGTCACCAAAGGTCACCCCAAAGGTCACCAAAGGTCACCAAAGGTCACCCCAAAGGTCACCAAAGGTCACCAAAGGTCACCAAAGGTCACCAAAGGTCACCCCAAGGGTCACCAAAGGTGACCCCAAAGGTCACCAAAGTTCACCAAAGGTCACCAAAGGTCACCAAAGGTCACCCCAAAGGTCACCAAAGGTCACCAAAGGTCACCCCAAAGGTCACCCCAAAGGTCACCAAAGGTCACCAAAGGTCACCAAAGGTCACCAAAGGTCACCAAAGGTCACCAAAGGTCACCCCAAAGGTCACCAAAGGTCACCAAAGGTCACCAAAGGTCACCCCAAAGGTCACCAAAGGTCACCAAAGGTCACCCCAAAGGTCACCAAAGGTCACCAAAGGTCACCAAAGGTCACCAAAGGTCACCAAAGGTCACCCCAAAGGTCACCAAAGGTCACCAAAGGTCACCAAAGGTCACCAAAGGTCACCCCAAAGGTCACCAACGGTCACCCCAAAGGTCACCAAAGGTCACCAAAGGTCACCAAAGGTCACCCCAAAGGTCACCAAAGGTCACCCCAAAGGTCACCAAAGGTCACCAAAGGTCACCAAAGGTCACCCCAAAGGTCACCAAAGGTCACCAAAGGTCACCAAAGGTCACCAAAGGTCACCCCAAAGGTCACCAAAGGTCAACAAAGGTCACCAAAGCTCACCCCAAAGGTCACCAAAGGTCACCAAAGGTCACCAAAGTTCACCAAAGGTTACCAAAGGTCACCCCAAAGGTCACCAAAGGTCACCAAAGGTGACCAAAGGTCACCAAAGGTCACCCCAAAGGTCACCAAAGGTCACCAAAGGTCACCCCAAAGGTAACCAAAGGTCACCAAAGGTCACCAAAGGTCACCCCAAAGGTCACCAAAGGTCACCCCAAAGGTCACCAAAGGTCACCAAAGCTCACCAAAGGTCACCCCAAAGGTCACCAAAGGTCACCAAAGGTCACCAAAGGTCACCAAAGGTCACCCCAAAGGTCACCAAAGGTCACCCCAAAGGTCACCAAAGGTCACCCCAAAGGTCACCAAAGGTCACCAAAGGTCACCCCAAAGGTCACCAAAGGTCACCAAAGGTCACCAAAGGTCACCAAAGGTCACCCCAAAGGTCACCAAAGGTCACCAAAGGTCACCCCAAAGGTCACCAAAGGTCACCAAAGGTCACCAAAGGTCACCAAAGGTCACCCCAAAGGTCACCAAAGGTCACCCCAAAGGTCACCAAAGGTCACCAAAGGTCACCAAAGGTCACCCCAAAGGTCACCAAAGGTCACCAAAAGTCACCCCAAAGGTCACCAAAGGTCACCAAAGGTCACCAAAGGTCACCAAAGGTCACCCCAAAGGTCACCAAAGGTCACCCCAAAGGTCACCAAAGGTCACCCCAAAGGTCACCAAAGGTCTCCAAAGGTCACCAAAGGTCACCCCAAAGGTCACCAAAGGTCACCCCAAAGGTCACCAAAGGTCACCCCAAAGGTCACCAAAGGTCACCAAAGGTCACCAAAGGTCACCAAAGGTCACCAAAGGTCACCAATGGTCACTCCAAAGGTCACCAAAGGTCACCAAAGGTTACCAAAGGTCACCAAAGGTCACCCCAAAGGTCACCAAAGGTCACCAAAGGTCACCAAAGGTCACCAAAGGTCACCAAAGGTCACCCCAAAGGTCACCAAAGGTCACCCCAAAGGTCACCAAAGGTCACCAAAGGTCACCAAAGTTCACCAAAGGTAACCAAAGGTCACCAAAGGTCACCCCAAAGGTCACCAAAGGTCACTAAAGGTCACCAAAGTTCACCAAAGGTTACCAAAGGTCACCAAAGGTCACCAAAAGTCACCAAAGGTCACCAAAGGTCACCCCAAAGGTCACCAAAGGTCGCCAAAGGTCACCAAAGATCACCAAAGGTCACCCCAAAGGTCACCAAAGGTCACCCCAAATGTCACCAAAGGTCACCCCAAAGGTCACCAAAGGTCACCAAAGGTATCCAAAGGTCACCAAAGGTCACCAAAGGTCACCCCAAAGGTCACCAAAGGTCACCAAAGGTCACCAAAGGTCACCCCAAAGGTCACCAAAGGTCACCAAAGGTCACCCCAAAGGTCACCAAAGGTCACCAAAGGTCACCAAAGGTCACCAAAGGTCACCAAAGGTCACCAAAGGTCACCCCAAAGGTCACCAAAGGTCACCAAAGGTCACCAAAGGTCACCCCAAAAGTCACCAAAGGTCACCAAAGGTCACCCCAAAGGTCACCAAAGGTCACCAAAGGTCACCAAAGGTCACCCCAAAGGTCACCAAAGGTCACCCCAAAGGTCACCAAAGGTCACCAAAGGTCACCAAAGGTCACCAAATGTCACCCCAAAGGTCACCAAAGGTCACCCCAAAGGTCACCAAAGGTCACCAAAGGTCACCCCAAAGGTCACCAAAGGTCACCAAAGGTCACCAAAGGTCACCCCAAGGGTCACCAAAGGTGACCCCAAAGGTCACCAAAGTTCACCAAAGGTCACCAAAGGTCACCAAAGGTCACCCAAAGGTCACCAAAGGTCACCAAAGGTCACCCCAAAGGTCACCAAGGTCACCAAAGGTCACCCCAAAGGTCACCAAAGGTCACCAAAGGTCACCAAAGGTCACCAAAGGTCACCAAAGGTCACCCCAAAGGTCACCAAAGGTCACCAAAGGTCACCAAAGGTCACCCCAAAGGTCACCAACGGTCACCCCAAAGGTCACCAAAGGTCACCAAAGGTCACCAAAGGTCACCCCAAAGGTCACCAAAGGTCACCAAAGGTCACCAAAGGTCATCAAAGGTCACTCCAAAGGTCACCAAAGGTCACCAAAGGTCACCCCAAAGGTCACCAAAGGTCACCAAAGGTCACCAAAGGTCACCAAAGGTCACCAAAAGTCACCAAAGGTCACCAAAGGTCACCCCAAAGGTTACCAAAGGTCACCAAAGGTCACCAAAGGTCACCCCAAAGGTCACCAAAGGTCACCCCAAAGGTCACCAAAGGTCACCCCAAAGGTCACCAAAGGTCACCCCAAAGGTCACCAAAGGTCACCAAAGGTCACCAAAGGTCACCAAAGATCACCCCAAAGGTCACCAAAGGTCACCAAAGGTCACCAAAGGTCACCAAAGGTCACCCCAAAGGTCACCAAAGGTCACCAAAGGTCACCAAAGGTCACCAAAGGTCACCAAAGGTCACCCCAGAGGTCACCAAAGGTCACCCCAAAGGTCACCAAAGGTCACCAAAGGTCACCAAAGTTCACCAAAGGTAACCAAAGGTCACCAAAGGTCACCCCAAAGGTCACCAAAGGTCACTAAAGGTCACCAAAGTTCACCAAAGGTTGCCAAAGGTCACCAAAGGTCACCAAAAGTCACCAAAGGTCACCAAAGGTCACCCCAAAGGTCACCAAAGGTCACCAAAGGTCACCAAAGGTCACCAAAGGTCACCCCAAAGGTCACCAAAGGTCACCCCAAATGTCACCAAAGGTCACCCCAAAGGTCACCAAAGGTCACCAAAGGTATCCAAAGGTCACCAAAGGTCACCAAAGGTCACCCCAAAGGTCACCAAAGGTCACCAAAGGTCACCAAAGGTCACCCCAAAGGTCACCAAAGGTCACCAAAGGTCACCCCAAAGGTCACCAAAGGTCACCAAAGGTCACCAAAGGTCACCAAAGGTCACCCCAAAGGTCACCAAAGGTCACCCCAAAGGTCACCAAAGGTCACCCCAAAGGTCACCAAAGGTCACCAAAGGTCACCAAAGGTCACCAAAGGTCACCCCAAAGGTCACCAAAGGTCACCCCAAAGGTCACCAAAGGTCACCCCAAAGGTCACCAAAGGTAACCAAAGGTCACCAAAGGTCACCAAAGGTCACCCCAAAGGTCACCAAAGGTCACCCCAAAGGTCACCAAAGGTCACACAAAGGTCACCAAAGGTCACCAAAGGTCACCAAAGGTCACCAAAGGTCACCCCAAAGGTCACCAAAGGTCACCAAAGGTCACCAAAGGTCACCAAAGGTCACCCCAAAAGTCACCAAAGGTCACCATAGGTCACCCCAAAGGTCACCAAAGGTCACCAAAGGTCACCAAAGGTCACCCCAAAGGTCACCAAAGGTCACCCAAAGGTCACCAAAGGTCACCAAAGGTCACCAAAGGTCACCAAATGTCACCCCAAAGGCCACCAAAGGTCACCCCAAACGTCACCAAAGGTCACCAAAGGTCACCCCAAAGGTCACCAAAGGTCACCAAAGGTCACCAAAGGTCACCAAAGGTCACCCCAAGGTTCACCAAAGGTGACCCCAAAGGTCACCAAACGTCACCCCAAAGGTCACCAAAGGTCACCAAAGGTCACCATGGGTCACCAAAGGTCACCAAAGGTCACCCCAAAGGTCACCAAAGGTCACCAAATGTCACGAAAGGTCACCCCAAAGGTCATCAAAGGTCACCAAAGGTCACCCCAAAGGTCACCAAAGTTCACCAAAGGTCACCAAAGGTCACCAAAGGTCACCCCAAAGGTCACCAAAGGTCACCAAAGGTCACCCCAAAGGTCACCAAAGGTCACCAAAGGTCACCCCAAAGGTCACCAAAGGTCACCAAAGGTCACCAAAGGTCACCAAAGGTCACCAAAGGTCACCCCAAAGGTCACCAAAGGTCACCAAAGGTCACCAAAGGTCACCAAAGGTCACCCCAAAGGTCACCAACGGTCACCCCAAAGGTCACCAAAGGTCACCAAAGGTCACCAACGGTCACCCCAAAGGTCACCAAAGGTCACCAAAGGTCACCAAAGGTCACCAAAGGTAACCAAAGGTCACCAAAGGTCACCCCAAAGGTCACCAAAGGTCACCCCAAAGGTCACCAAAGGTCACCCCAAAGGTCACCAAAGGTAACCAAAGGTCACCAAAGGTCACCAAAGGTCACCCCAAAGGTCACCAAAGGTCACCCCAAAGGTCACCAAAGGTCACCCCAAAGGTCACCAATGGTCACCAAAGGTCACCCCAAAGGTCACCAAAGGTCACCAAAGGTCACCAAAGGTCACCAAAGGTCACCCCAAAAGTCACCAAAGGTCACCAAAGGTCACCCCAAAGGTCACCAAAGGTCACCAAAGGTCACCAAAGGTCACCAAAGGTCACCCCAAAGGTCACCAAAGGTCACCCCAAAGGTCACCAAAGGTCACCAAAGGTCACCAAAGGTCACCAAATGTCACCCAAAGGTCACCAAAGGTCACCCCAAACGTCACCAAAGGTCACCAAAGGTCACCCCAAAGGTCACCAAAGGTCACCAAAGTTAACCAAAGGTCACCAAAGGTCACCCCAAGGGTCACCAAAGGTGACCCCAAAGGTCACCAAACGTCACCCCAAAGGTCACCAAAGGTCACCAAAGGTCACCAAAGGTCACCAAAGGTCACCAAAGGTCACCCCAAAGGTCACCAAAGGTCACCAAATGTCACAAAAGGTCACCCCAAAGGTCACCAAAGGTCACCAAAGGTCACCCCAAAGGTCACCAAAGTTCACCAAAGGTCAACAAAGGTCACGAAAGGTCACCCCAAAGGTCACCCCAAAGGTCACCAAAGGTCACCAAAGGTCACCCCAAAGGTCACCAAAGGTCACCAAAGGTCACCAAAGGTCACCAAAGGTCACCAAAGGTCACCCCAAAGGTCACCAAAGTTCACCAAAGGTCACCAAAGGTCACCAAAGGTCACCCCAAAGGTCACCAACGGTCACCCCAAAGGTCACCAAAGGTCACCAAAGGTCACCAACGGTCACCCCAAAGGTCACCAAAGGTCACCAAAGGTCACCAAAGGTCACCAAAGGTAACCAAAGGTCACCAAAGGTCACCCCAAAGGTCACCAAAGGTCACTAAAGGTCACCAAAGTTCACCAAAGGTTACCAAAGGTCACCAAAGGTCACCAAAAGTCACCAAAGGTCACCAAAGGTCACCCCAAAGGTCACCAAAGGTCACCAAAGGTCACCAAAGGTCACCAAAGGTCACCCCAAAGGTCACCAAAGGTCACCCCAAATGTCACCAAAGGTCACCCCAAAGGTCACCAAAGGTCACCAAAGGTATCCAAAGGTCACCAAAGGTCACCAAAGGTCACCCCAAAGGTCACCAAAGGTCACCAAAGGTCACCAAAGGTCACCCCAAAGGTCACCAAAGGTCACCAAAGGTCACCCCAAAGGTCACCAAAGGTCACCAAAGGTCACCAAAGGTCACCAAAGGTCACCCCAAAGGTCACCAAAGGTCACCCCAAAGGTCACCAAAGGTCACCCCAAAGGTCACCAAAGGTCACCAAAGGTCACCAAAGGTCACCAAAGGTCACCCCAAAGGTCACCAAAGGTCACCCCAAAGGTCACCAAAGGTCACCCCAAAGGTCACCAAAGGTAACCAAAGGTCACCAAAGGTCACCAAAGGTCACCCCAAAGGTCACCAAAGGTCACCCCAAAGGTCACCAAAGGTCACCCCAAAGGTCACCAAAGGTCACCAAAGGTCACCAAAGGTCACCAAAGGTCACCAAAGGTCACCAAAGGTCACCCCAAAGGTCACCAAAGGTCACCAAAGGTCACCAAAGGTCACCCCAAAAGTCACCAAAGGTCACCAAAGGTCACCCCAAAGGTCACCAAAGGTCACCAAAGGTCACCAAAGGTCACCCCAAAGGTCACCAAAGGTCACCCCAAAGGTCACCAAAGGTCACCAAAGGTCACCAAAGGTCACCAAATGTCACCCCAAAGGTCACCAAAGGTCACCCCAAAGGTCACCAAAGGTCACCAAAGGTCACCCCAAAGGTCACCAAAGGTCACCAAAGGTCACCCCAAGGGTCACCAAAGGTGACCCCAAAGGTCACCAAAGTTCACCAAAGGTCACCAAAGGTCACCAAAGGTCACCCCAAAGGTCACCAAAGGTCACCAAAGGTCACCCCAAAGGTCACCAAAGGTCACCAAAGGTCACCCCAAAGGTCACCAAAGGTCACCAAAGGTCACCAAAGGTCACCAAAGGTCACCAAAGGTCACCCCAAAGGTCACCAAAGGTCACCAAAGGTCACCAAAGGTCACCCCAAAGGTCACCAAAGGTCACCAAAGGTCACCCCAAAGGTCACCAAAGGTCACCAAAGGTCACCAAAGGTCACCAAAGGTCACCCCAAAGGTCACCAAAGGTCACCAAAGGTCACCAAAGGTCACTAAAGGTCACCCCAAAGGTCACCAACGGTCACCCCAAAGGTCACCAAAGGTCACCAAAGGTCACCAAAGGTCACCCCAAAGGTCACCAAAGGTCACCAAAGGTCACCAAAGGTCATCAAAGGTCACTCCAAAGGTCACCAAAGGTCACCAAAGGTCACCCCAAAGGTCACCAAAGGTCACCAAAGGTCACCAAAGGTCACCAAAGGTCACCAAAAGTCACCAAAGGTCACCAAAGGTCACCCCAAAGGTTACCAAAGGTCACCAAAGGTCACCAAAGGTCACCAAAGGTCACCAAAGGTCACCCCAAAGGTCACCAAAGGTCACCCCAAATGTCACCAAAGGTCACCCCAAATGTCACCAAAGGTCACCAAAGGTATCCAAAGGTCACCAAAGGTCACCAAAGGTCACCCCAAAGGACACCAAAGGTCACCAAAGGTCACCAAAGGTCACCAAAGGTCACCCCAAAGGTCACCAAAGGTCACCAAAGGTCACCCCAAAGGTCAACAAAAGTCACCAAAGGTCACCAAAGGTCACCAAAGGTCACCCCAAAGGTCACCAAAGGTCACCCCAAAGGTCACCAAAGGTCACCAAAGGTCACCAAAGGTCACCCCAAAGGTCACCAAAGGTCACCAAAGGTCACCCCAAAAGTCACCAAAGGTCACCAAAGGTCACCAAAGGTCACCCCAAAGGTCACCAAAGGTCACCCCAAAGTTTACCAAAGGTCACCCCAAAGGTCACCAAAGGTCACCAAAGGTCACCCCAAAGGTTACCAAAGGTCACCCCAAAGGTCGCCAAAGGTCACCAAAGGTCACCAAAGGTCTCCAAATGTCACCAAAGGTCACCCCAAAGGTCACCAAAAGTCACCCCAAAGGTCACCAAAGGTCACCCCAAAGGTCACCAAAGGTCACCAAAGGTCACCAAAGGACACCAAAGGTCACCCCAAAGGTCACCAAAGGTCACCAAAGGTCACCAAAGGTCACCCCAAAGGTCACCAAAGGTCACCCCAAAGGTCACCAAAGGTCACCAAAGGTCACCCCAAAGGTCACCAAAGGTCACCAAAGGTCACCAAAGGTCACCAAAGGTCACCAAAGGTCACCAAAGATCACCCCAAAGGTCACCAAAGGTCACCAAAGGTCACCCCAAAGGTCACCAAAGGTCACCAAAGGTCCCCCAAAGGTCACCAAAGGTCACCCCAAAGGTCACCAAAGGTCACCAAAGGTCACCCCAAAGGTCACCAAAGGTCACCAAAGGTCACCAAAGGTCACCCCAAAGGTCACCAAAGGTCACCAAAGGTCACCAAAGGTCACCAAAGGTCACCCCAAAGGTCACCAAAGGTCACCCCAAAGGTCACCAAAGGTCACCCCAAAGGTCACCAAAGGTAACCAAAGGTCACCAAAGGTCACCAAAGGTCACCCCAAAGGTCACCAAAGGTCACCCCAAAGGTCACCAAAGGTCACCCCAAAGGTCACCAAAGGTCACCAAAGGTCACCAAAGGTCACCAAAGGTCACCCCAAAGGTCACCAAAGGTCACCAAAGGTCACCAAAGGTCACCCCAAAAGTCACCAAAGGTCACCAAAGGTCACCCCAAAGGTCACCAAAGGTCACCAAAGGTCACCAAAGGTCACCAAAGGTCCACCCCAAAGGTCACCAAAGGTCACCCCAAAGGTCACCAAAGGTCACCAAAGGTCACCAAAGGTCACCAAATGTCACCCCAAAGGTCACCAAAGGTCACCCCAAACGTCACCAAAGGTCACCAAAGGTCACCCCAAAGGTCACCAAAGGTCACCAAAGGTCACCAAAGGTCACCAAAGGTCACCAAAGGTCACCAAAGGTCACCCCAAGGGTCACCAAAGGTGACCCCAAAGGTCACCAAACGTCACCCCAAAGGTCACCAAAGGTCACCAAAGGTCACCAAAGGTCACCAAAGATCACCAAAGGTCACCCCAAAGGTCACCAAAGGTCACCAAATGTCACGAAAGGTCACCCCAAAGGTCACCAAAGGTCACCAAAGGTCACCCCAAAGGTCACCAAAGTTCACCAAAGGTCACCAAAGGTCACCAAAGGTCACCCCAAAGGTCACCAAAGGTCACCAAAGGTCACCCCAAAGGTCACCAAAAGTCACCAAAGGTCACCCCAAAGGTCACCAAAGGTCACCAAAGGTCACCAAAGGTCACCCCAAAGGTCACCAAAGGTCACCAAAGGTCACCAAAGGTCACCAAAGGTCACCCCAAAAGTCACCAACGGTCACCCCAAAGGTCACCAAAGGTCACCAAAGGTCACCAACGGTCACCCCAAAGGTCACAAAAGGTCACCAAAGGTCACCAAAGGTCACCAAAGGTAACCAAAGGTCACCAAAGGTCACCCCAAAGGTCACCAAAGGTCACTAAAGGTCACCAAAGTTCACCAAAGGTTACCAAAGGTCACCAAAGGTCACCAAAAGTCACCAAAGGTCACCAAAGGTCACCCCAAAGGTCACCAAAGGTCACCAAAGGTCACCAAAGGTCACCCCAAAGGTCACCAAAGGTCACCCCAAATGTCACCAAAGGTCACCCCAAAGGTCACCAAAGGTCACCAAAGGTATCCAAAGGTCACCAAAGGTCACCAAAGGTCACCCCAAAGGTCACCAAAGGTCACCAAAGGTCACCAAAGGTCACCCCAAAGGTCACCAAAGGTCACCAAAGGTCACCCCAAAGGTCACCAAAGGTCACCAAAGGTCACCAAAGGTCACCAAAGGTCACCCCAAAGGTCACCAAAGGTCACCCCAAAGGTCACCAAAGGTCACCCCAAAGGTCACCAAAGGTCACCAAAGGTCACCAAAGGTCACCCCAAAGGTCACGAAAGGTCACCAAAGGTCACCAAAGGTCACCCCAAAAGTCACCAAAGGTCACCAAAGGTCACCCCAAAGGTCACCAAAGGTCACCAAAGGTCACCAAAGGTATCCAAAGGTCACCAAAGGTCACCAAAGGTCACCCCAAAGGTCACCAAAGGTCACCAAAGGTCACCAAAGGTCACCCCAAAGGTCACCAAAGGTCACCAAAGGTCACCAATGGTCACCCCAAAAGTCACCAAAGGTCACCAAAGGTCACCCCAAAGGTCACCAAAGGTCACCAAAGGTCACCAAAGGTCACCCCAAAGGTCACCAAAGGTCACCCCAAAGGTCACCAAAGGTCACCAAAGGTCACCAAAGGTCACCAAATGTCACCCCAAAGGTCACCAAAGGTCACCCCAAAGGTCACCAAAGGTCACCCCAAAGGTCACCAAAGGTCACCAACGGTCACCCCAAAGGTCACCAAAGGTCACCAAAGGTCACCAAAGGTCACCAAAGGTCACCCCAAGGGTCACCAAAGGTGACCCCAAAGGTCACCAAAGTTCACCAAAGGTCACCAAAGGTCACCAAAGGTCACCCCAAAGGTCACCAAAGGTCACCAAAGGTCACCCCAAAGGTCACCAAAGGTCACCAAAGGTCACCCCAAAGGTCACCAAAGGTCACCAAAGGTCACCAAAGGTCACCAAAGGTCACCAAAGGTCACCCCAAAGGTCACCAAAGGTCACCAAAGGTCACCAAGGGTCACCCCAAAGGTCACCAAAGGTCACCAAAGGTCACCCCAAAGGTCACCAAAGGTCACCAAAGGTCACCAAAGGTCACCAAAGGTCACCAAAGGTCACCCCAAAGGTCACCAAAGGTCACCAAAGGTCACCAAAGGTCACCAAAGGTCACCCCAAAGGTCACCAACGGTCACCCCAAAGGTCACCAAAGGTCACCAAAGGTCACCAAAGGTCACCCCAAAGGTCACCAAAGGTCACCCCAAAGGTCACCAAAGGTCACCAAAGGTCACCAAAGGTCACCCCAAAGGTCACCAAAGGTCACCAAAGGTCACCAAAGGTCACCAAAGGTCACCCCAAAGGTCACCAAAGGTCAACAAAGGTCACCAAAGCTCACCCCAAAGGTCACCAAAGGTCACCAAAGGTCACCAAAGTTCACCAAAGGTTACCAAAGGTCACCCCAAAGGTCACCAAAGGTCACCAAAGGTCACCAAAGGTCACCAAAGGTCACCCCAAAGGTCACCAAAGGTCACCAAAGGTCACCCCAAAGGTCACCAAAGGTCACCAAAGGTCACCAAAGGTCACCAAAGGTCACCCCAAAGGTCACCAAAGGTCACCAAAGCTCACCAAAGGTCACCCCAAAGGTCACCAAAGGTCACCAAAGGTCACCAAAGGTCACCAAAGGTCACCCCAAAGGTCACCAAAGGTCACCCCAAAGGTCACCAAAGGTCACCCCAAAGGTCACCAAAGGTCACCAAAGGTCACCCCAAAGGTCACCAAAGGTCACCAAAGGTCACCCCAAAGGTCACCAAAGGTCACCAAAGGTCACCCCAAAGGTCACCAAAGGTCACCAAAGGTCACCAAAGGTCACCAAAGGTCACCCCAAAGGTCACCAAAGGTCACCCCAAAGGTCACCAAAGGTCACTAAAGGTCACCAAAGGTCACCCCAAAGGTCACCAAAGGTCACCAAAAGTCACCCCAAAGGTCACCAAAGGTCACCAAAGGTCACCAAAGGTCACCAAAGGTCACCCCAAAGGTCACCAAAGGTCACCCCAAAGGTCACCAAAGTTCACCCCAAAGGTCACCAAAGGTCTCCAAAGGTCACCAAAGGTCACCCCAAAGGTCACCAAAGGTCACCCCAAAGGTCACCAAAGGTCACCCCAAAGGTCACCAAAGGTCACCAAAGGTCACCAAAGGTCACCAAAGGTCACCAAAGGTCACCAAAGGTCACCCCAAAGGTCATCAAAGGTCACCAAAGGTCACCCCAAAGGTCACCAAAGTTCACCAAAGGTCACCAAAGGTCACCAAAGGTCACCCCAAAGGTCACCAAAGGTCACCAAAGGTCACCAAAGGTCACCAAAGGTCACCAAAGGTCACCCCAAAGGTCACCAAAGGTCACCAAAGGTCACCAAAGGTCACCCCAAAAGTCACCAAAGGTCACCAAAGGTCACCCCAAAGGTCACCAAAGGTCACCAAAGGTCACCAAAGGTCACCCCAAAGGTCACCAAAGGTCACCCCAAAGGTCACCAAAGGTCACCAAAGGTCACCAAATGTCACCCCAAAGGTCACCAAAGGTCACCCCAAAGGTCACCAAAGGTCACCAAAGGTCACCCCAAAGGTCACCAAAGGTCACCAAAGGTCACCAAAGGTCACCAAAGGTCACCCCAAGGGTCACCAAAGGTGACCCCAAAGGTCACCAAAGTTCACCAAAGGTCACCAAAGGTCACCAAAGGTCACCAAAGGTCACCCCAAAGGTCACCAAAGGTCACCAAAGGTCACCCCAAAGGTCACCAAAGGTCACCAAAGGTCACCCCAAAGGTCACCAAAGGTCACCAAAGGTCACCAAAGGTCACCAAAGGTCACCAAAGGTCACCCCAAAGGTCACCAAAGGTCACCAAAGGTCACCAAAGGTCACCCCAAAGGTCACCAAAGGTCACCAAAGGTCACCCCAAAGGTCACCAAAGGTCACCAAAGGTCACCAAAGGTCACCAAAGGTCACCAAAGGTCACCCCAAAGGTCACCAAAGGTCACTAAAGGTCACCAAAGGTCACCAAGGTCACCCCAAAGGTCACCAACGGTCACCCCAAAGGTCACCAAAGGTCACCAAAGGTCACCCCAAAGGTCACCAAAGGTCACCAAAGGTCACCAAAGGTCATCAAAGGTCACTCCAAAGGTAACCAAAGGTCACCAAAGGTCACCCCAAAGGTCACCAAAGGTCACCAAAGGTCACCAAAGGTCACCAAAGGTCACCAAAAGTCACCAAAGGTCACCAAAGGTCACCCCAAAGGTTACCAAAGGTCACCAAAGGTCACCAAAGGTCACCAAAGGTCACCCCAAAGGTCACCAAAGGTCACCCCAAATGTCACCAAAGGTCACCCCAAATGTCACCAAAGGTCACCAAAGGTATCCAAAGGTCACCAAAGGTCACCAAAGGTCACCCCAAAGGACACCAAAGGTCACCAAAGGTCACCAAAGGTCACCAAAGGTCACCCCAAAGGTAACCAAAGGTCACCAAAGGTCACCCCAAAGGTCAACAAAAGTCACCAAAGGTCACCAAAGGTCACCAAAGGTCACCCCAAAGGTCACCAAAGGTCACCCCAAAGGTCACCAAAGGTCACCAAAGGTCACCAAAGGTCACCCCAAAGGTCACCAAAGGTCACCAAAGGTCACCCCAAAAGTCACCAAAGGTCACCAAAGGTCACCAAAGGTCACCCCAAAGGTCACCAAAGGTCACCCCAAAGTTTACCAAAGGTCACCCCAAAGGTCACCAAAGGTCACCAAAGGTCACCCCAAAGGTCACCAAAGGTCACCCCAAAGGTCGCCAAAGGTCACCAAAGGTCACCAAAGGTCTCCAAATGTCACCAAAGGTCACCCCAAAGGTCACCAAAAGTCACCCCAAAGGTCACCAAAGGTCACCCCAAAGGTCACCAAAGGTCACCAAAGGTCACCAAAGGACACCAAAGGTCACCCCAAAGGTCACCAAAGGTCACCAAAGGTCACCCCAAAGGTCACCAAAGGTCACCCCAAAGGTCACCAAAGGTCACCAAAGGTCACCCCAAAGGTCACCAAAGGTCACCAAAGGTCACCAAAGGTCACCAAAGGTCACCAAAGGTCACCAAAGGTCACCAAAGGTCACCAAAGGTCACCCCAAAGGTCACCAAAGGTCACCAAAGGTCACCAAAGGTCATCCCAAAGGTCACCAAAGGTCACCAAAGGTCACCAAAGGTCACCAAAGGTCACCCCAAAGGTCGCCAAAGGTCACCCCAAAGGTCACCAAAGGTCACCCCAAAGGTCACCAAAGGTAACCAAAGGTCACCAAAGGTCACCAAAGGTCACCCCAAAGGTCACCAAAGGTCACCCCAAAGGTCACCAAAGGTCACCCCAAAGGTCACCAAAGGTCACCAAAGGTCACCAAAGGTCACCAAAGGTCACCCCAAAGGTCACCAAAGGTCACCAAAGGTCACCAAAGGTCACCAAAGGTCACCCCAAAAGTCACCAAAGGTCACCAAAGGTCACCCCAAAGGTCACCAAAGGTCACCAAAGGTCACCAAAGGTCACCAAAGGTCCACCCCAAAGGTCACCAAAGGTCACCCCAAAGGTCACCAAAGGTCACCAAAGGTCACCAAAGGTCACCAAATGTCACCCCAAAGGTCACCAAAGGTCACCCCAAACGTTACCAAAGGTCACCAAAGGTCACCCCAAAGGTCACCAAAGGTCACCAAAGGTCACCAAAGGTCACCAAAGGTCACCCCAAAGGTCACCAAAGGTGACCCCAAAGGTCACCAAAGGTCACCCCAAAGGTCACCAAAGGTCACCCCAAAGGTCACCAAAGGTCACCAAAGGTCACCAAAGGTCACCAAAGGTCACCAAAGGTCACCAAAGGTCACCCCAAAGGTCACCAAAGGTCACCAAAGGTCACCAAAGGTCACCCCAAAAGTCACCAAAGGTCACCAAAGGTCACCCCAAAGGTCACCAAAGGTCACCAAAGGTCACCAAAGGTCACCCCAAAGGTCACCAAAGGTCACCCCAAAGGTCACCAAAGGTCACCAAAGGTCACCAAAGGTCACCAAATGTCACCCCAAAGGTCACCAAAGGTCACCCCAAAGGTCACCAAAGGTCACCAAAGGTCACCCCAAAGGTCACCAAAGGTCACCAAATGTCACCAAAGGTCACCCCAAGGGTCACCAAAGGTGACCCCAAAGGTCACCAAAGTTCACCAAAGGTCACCAAAGGTCACCAAAGGTCACCCCAAAGGTCACCAAAGGTCACCAAAGGTCACCCCAAAGGTCACCAAAGGTCACCAAAGGTCACCCCAAAGGTCACCAAAGGTCACCAAAGGTCACCAAAGGTCACCAAAGGTCACCAAAGGTCACCCCAAAGGTCACCAAAGGTCACCAAAGGTCACCAAAGGTCACCCCAAAGGTCACCAAAGGTCACCAAAGGTCACCCCAAAGGTCACCAAAGGTCACCAAAGGTCACCAAAGGTCACCAAAGGTCACCAAAGGTCACCCCAAAGGTCACCAAAGGTCACCAAAGGTCACCAAAGGTCACCAAAGGTCACCCCAAAGGTCACCAACGGTCACCCCAAAGGTCACCAAAGGTCACCAAAGGTCACCAAAGGTCACCCCAAAGGTCACCAAAGGTCACCAAAGGTCACCAAAGATCATCAAAGGTCACTCCAAAGGTCACCAAAGGTCACCAAAGGTCACCCCAAAGGTCACCAAAGGTCACCAAAGGTCACCAAAGGTCACCAAAGGTCACCAAAGGTCACCCCAAAGGTTACCAAAGGTCACCAAAGGTCACCAAAGGTCACCAAAGGTCACCCCAAAGGTCACCAAAGGTCACCCCAAATGTCACCAAAGGTCACCCCAAATGTCACCAAAGGTCACCAAAGGTATCCAAAGGTCACCAAAGGTCACCAAAGGTCACCCCAAAGGACACCAAAGGTCACCAAAGGTCACCAAAGGTCACCAAAGGTCACCCCAAAGGTCACCAAAGGTCACCAAAGGTCACCCCAAAGGTCAACAAAAGTCACCAAAGGTCACCAAAGGTCACCAAAGGTCACCCCAAAGGTCACCAAAGGTCACCCCAAAGGTCACCAAAGGTCACCAAAGGTCACCAAAGGTCACCCCAAAGGTCACCAAAGGTCACCAAAGGTCACCCCAAAGGTCACCAAGGTCACCCCAAAGTTTACCAAAGGTCACCCCAAAGGTCACCAAAGGTCACCAAAGGTCACCCCAAAGGTCACCAAAGGTCACCCCAAAGGTCGCCAAAGGTCACCAAAGGTCTCCAAATGTCACCAAAGGTCACCCCAAAGGTCACCAAAAGTCACCCCAAAGGTCACCAAAGGTCACCCCAAAGGTCACCAAAGGTCACCAAAGGTCACCAAAGGACACCAAAGGTCACCCCAAAGGTCACCAAAGGTCACCAAAGGTCACCAAAGGTCACCCCAAAGGTCACCAAAGGTCACCCCAAAGGTCACCAAAGGTCACCAAAGGTCACCCCAAAGGTCACCAAAGGTCACCAAAGGTCACCAAAGGTCACCAAAGGTCACCAAAGGTCACCAAAGATCACCCCAAAGGTCACCAAAGGTCACCAAAGGTCACCCCAAAGGTCACCAAAGGTCACCAAAGGTCCCCCAAAGGTCACCAAAGGTCACCCCAAAGGTCACCAAAAGTCACCAAAGGTCACCAAAGGTCACCAAAGGTCACCCCAAAGGTCACCAAAGGTCACCAAAGGTCACCAAAGGTCACCCCAAAGGTCACCAAAGGTCACCAAAGGTCACCAAAGGTCACCAAAGGTCACCCCAAAGGTCACCAAAGGTCACCCCAAAGGTCACCAAAGGTCACCCCAAAGGTCACCAAAGGTAACCAAAGGTCACCAAAGGTCACCAAAGGTCACCCCAAAGGTCACCAAAGGTCACCCCAAAGGTCACCAAAGGTCACCCCAAAGGTCACCAAAGGTCACCAAAGGTCACCAAAGGTCACCAAAGGTCACCCCAAAGGTCACCAAAGGTCACCAAAGGTCACCAAAGGTCACCAAAGGTCACCCCAAAAGTCACCAAAGGTCACCAAAGGTCACCCCAAAGGTCACCAAAGGTCACCAAAAGTCACCAAAGGTCACCAAAGGTCCACCCCAAAGATCACCAAAGGTCACCCCAAAGGTCACCAAAGGTCACCAAAGGTCACCAAAGGTCACCAAATGTCACCCCAAAGGTCACCAAAGGTCACCCCAAAGGTCACCAAAGGTCACCAAAGGTCACCCCAAAGGTCACCAAAGGTCACCAAAGGTCACCAAAGGTCACCAAAGGTCACCCCAAGGGTCACCAAACGTCACCCCAAAGGTCACCAAAGGTCACCAAAGGTCACCAAAGGTCACCAAAGATCACCAAAGGTCACCAAAGGTCCACCCCAAAGGTCACCAAACGTCACCCCAAAGGTCACCAAAGGTCACCAAAGGTCACCAAAGGTCACCAAAGATCACCAAAGGTCACCCCAAAGGTCACCAAAGGTCACCAAATGTCACGAAAGGTCACCCCAAAGGTCACCAAAGGTCACCAAAGGTCACCCCAAAGGTCACCAAAGTTCACCAAAGGTCACCAAAGGTCACCAAAGGTCACCCCAAAGGTCACCAAAGGTCACCAAAGGTCACCCCAAAGGTCACCAAAGGTCACCAAAGGTCACCCCAAAGGTCACCAAAGGTCACCAAAGGTCACCAAAGGTCACCCCAAAGGTCACCAAAGGTCACCAAAGGTCACCAAAGGTCACCAAAGGTCACCCCAAAGGTCACCAACGGTCACCCCAAAGGTCACCAAAGGTCACCAAAGGTCACCAACGGTCACCCCAAAGGTCACAAAAGGTCACCAAAGGTCACCAAAGGTCACCAAAGGTAACCAAAGGTCACCAAAGGTCACCCCAAAGGTCACCAAAGGTCACTAAAGGTCACCAAAGTTCACCAAAGGTTACCAAAGGTCACCAAAGGTCACCAAAAGTCACCAAAGGTCACCAAAGGTCACCCCAAAGGTCACCAAAGGTCACCAAAGGTCACCAAAGGTCACCCCAAAGGTCACCAAAGGTCACCCCAAATGTCACCAAAGGTCACCCCAAAGGTCACCAAAGGTCACCAAAGGTATCCAAAGGTCACCAAAGGTCACCAAAGGTCACCCCAAAGGTCACCAAAGGTCACCAAAGGTCACCAAAGGTCACCCCAAAGGTCACCAAAGGTCACCAAAGGTCACCCCAAAGGTCACCAAAGGTCACCAAAGGTCACCAAAGGTCACCAAAGGTCACCCCAAAGGTCACCAAAGGTCACCCCAAAGGTCACCAAAGGTCACCCCAAAGGTCACCAAAGGTCACCAAAGGTCACCAAAGGTAACCAAAGGTCACCAAAGGTCACCAAAGGTCACCCCAAAGGTCACCAAAGGTCACCCCAAAGGTCACCAAAGGTCACCAAAGGTCACCAAAGGTCACCCCAAAGGTCACCAAAGGTCACCCCAAAGGTCACCAAAGGTCACCCCAAAGGTCACCAAAGGTCACCAAAGGTCACCAAAGGTAACCAAAGGTCACCAAAGGTCACCAAAGGTCACCCCAAAGGTCACCAAAGGTCACCCCAAAGGTCACCAAAGGTCACCAAAGGTCACCAAAGGTCACCAAAGGTCACCAAAGGTCACCCCAAAGGTCACGAAAGGTCACCAAAGGTCACCAAAGGTCACCCCAAAAGTCACCAAAGGTCACCAAAGGTCACCCCAAAGGTCACCAAAGGTCACCAAAGGTCACCAAAGGTATCCAAAGGTCACCAAAGGTCACCAAAGGTCACCCCAAAGGTCACCAAAGGTCACCAAAGGTCACCAAAGGTCACCCCAAAGGTCACCAAAGGTCACCAAAGGTCACCAAAGGTCACCCCAAAAGTCACCAAAGGTCACCAAAGGTCACCCCAAAGGTCACCAAAGGTCACCAAAGGTCACCAAAGGTCACCCCAAAGGTCACCAAAGGTCACCAAAGGTCACCAAAGGTCACCAAAGGTCACCCCAAAGGTCACCAAAGGTCACCCCAAAGGTCACCAAAGGTCACCAAAGGTCACCAAAGGTCACCAAATGTCACCCTAAAGGTCACCAAAGGTCACCCCAAAGGTCACCAAAGGTCACCCCAAAGGTCACCAAAGGTCACCAACGGTCACCCCAAAGGTCACCAAAGGTCACCAAAGGTCACCAAAGGTCACCAAAGGTCACCCCAAGGGTCACCAAAGGTGACCCCAAAGGTCACCAAAGTTCACCAAAGGTCACCAAAGGTCACCAAAGGTCACCCCAAAGGTCACCAAAGGTCACCAAAGGTCACCCCAAAGGTCACCAAAGGTCACCAAAGGTCACCCCAAAGGTCACCAAAGGTCACCAAAGGTCACCAAAGGTCACCAAAGGTCACCAAAGGTCACCCCAAAGGTCACCAAAGGTCACCAAAGGTCACCAAGGGTCACCCCAAAGGTCACCAAAGGTCACCAAAGGTCACCCCAAAGGTCACCAAAGGTCACCAAAGGTCACCAAAGGTCACCAAAGGTCACCAAAGGTCACCCCAAAGGTCACCAAAGGTCACCAAAGGTCACCAAAGGTCACCAAAGGTCACCCCAAAGGTCACCAACGGTCACCCCAAAGGTCACCAAAGGTCACCAAAGGTCACCAAAGGTCACCCCAAAGGTCACCAAAGGTCACCCCAAAGGTCACCAAAGGTCACCAAAGGTCACCAAAGGTCACCCCAAAGGTCACCAAAGGTCACCAAAGGTCACCAAAGGTCACCAAAGGTCACCCCAAAGGTCACCAAAGGTCAACAAAGGTCACCAAAGCTCACCCCAAAGGTCACCAAAGGTCACCAAAGGTCACCAAAGTTCACCAAAGGTTACCAAAGGTCACCCCAAAGGTCACCAAAGGTCACCAAAGGTCACCAAAGGTCACCAAAGGTCACCCCAAAGGTCACCAAAGGTCACCAAAGGTCACCCCAAAGGTCACCAAAGGTCACCAAAGGTCACCAAAGGTCACCAAAGGTCACCCCAAAGGTCACCAAAGGTCACCAAAGCTCACCAAAGGTCACCCCAAAGGTCACCAAAGGTCACCAAAGGTCACCAAAGGTCACCAAAGGTCACCCTAAAGGTCACCAAAGGTCACCCCAAAGGTCACCAAAGGTCACCCCAAAGGTCACCAAAGGTCACCAAAGGTCACCCCAAAGGTCACCAAAGGTCACCAAAGGTCACCCCAAAGGTCACCAAAGGTCACCAAAGGTCACCCCAAAGGTCACCAAAGGTCACCAAAGGTCACCAAAGGTCACCAAAGGTCACCCCAAAGGTCACCAAAGGTCACCCCAAAGGTCACCAAAGGTCACTAAAGGTCACCAAAGGTCACCCCAAAGGTCACCAAAGGTCACCAAAAGTCACCCCAAAGGTCACCAAAGGTCACCAAAGGTCACCAAAGGTCACCAAAGGTCACCCCAAAGGTCACCAAAGGTCACCCCAAAGGTCACCAAAGGTCACCCCAAAGGTCACCAAAGGTCTCCAAAGGTCACCAAAGGTCACCCCAAAGGTCACCAAAGGTCACCCCAAAGGTCACCAAAGGTCACCCCAAAGGTCACCAAAGGTCACCAAAGGTCACCAAAGGTCACCAAAGGTCACCAAAGGTCACCAAAGGTCACCCCAAAGGTCATCAAAGGTCACCAAAGGTCACCCCAAAGGTCACCAAAGTTCACCAAAGGTCACCAAAGGTCACCAAAGGTCACCCCAAAGGTCACCAAAGGTCACCAAAGGTCACCAAAGGTCACCAAAGGTCACCAAAGGTCACCCCAAAGGTCACCAAAGGTCACCAAAGGTCACCAAAGGTCACCCCAAAAGTCACCAAAGGTCACCAAAGGTCACCCCAAAGGTCACCAAAGGTCACCAAAGGTCACCAAAGGTCACCCCAAAGGTCACCAAAGGTCACCCCAAAGGTCACCAAAGGTCACCAAAGGTCACCAAATGTCACCCCAAAGGTCACCAAAGGTCACCCCAAAGGTCACCAAAGGTCACCAAAGGTCACCCCAAAGGTCACCAAAGGTCACCAAAGGTCACCAAAGGTCACCAAAGGTCACCCCAAGGGTCACCAAAGGTGACCCCAAAGGTCACCAAAGTTCACCAAAGGTCACCAAAGGTCACCAAAGGTCACCAAAGGTCACCCCAAAGGTCACCAAAGGTCACCAAAGGTCACCCCAAAGGTCACCAAAGGTCACCAAAGGTCACCCCAAAGGTCACCAAAGGTCACCAAAGGTCACCAAAGGTCACCAAAGGTCACCAAAGGTCACCCCAAAGGTCACCAAAGGTCACCAAAGGTCACCAAAGGTCACCCCAAAGGTCACCAAAGGTCACCAAAGGTCACCCCAAAGGTCACCAAAGGTCACCAAAGGTCACCAAAGGTCACCAAAGGTCACCAAAGGTCACCCCAAAGGTCACCAAAGGTCACTAAAGGTCACCAAAGGTCACCAAAGGTCACCCCAAAGGTCACCAACGGTCACCCCAAAGGTCACCAAAGGTCACCAAAGGTCACCCCAAAGGTCACCAAAGGTCACCAAAGGTCACCAAAGGTCATCAAAGGTCACTCCAAAGGTAACCAAAGGTCACCAAAGGTCACCCCAAAGGTCACCAAAGGTCACCAAAGGTCACCAAAGGTCACCAAAGGTCACCAAAAGTCACCAAAGGTCACCAAAGGTCACCCCAAAGGTTACCAAAGGTCACCAAAGGTCACCAAAGGTCACCAAAGGTCACCCCAAAGGTCACCAAAGGTCACCCCAAATGTCACCAAAGGTCACCCCAAATGTCACCAAAGGTCACCAAAGGTATCCAAAGGTCACCAAAGGTCACCAAAGGTCACCCCAAAGGACACCAAAGGTCACCAAAGGTCACCAAAGGTCACCAAAGGTCACCCCAAAGGTCACCAAAGGTCACCAAAGGTCACCCCAAAGGTCAACAAAAGTCACCAAAGGTCACCAAAGGTCACCAAAGGTCACCCCAAAGGTCACCAAAGGTCACCCCAAAGGTCACCAAAGGTCACCAAAGGTCACCCCAAAGGTCACCAAAGTTCACCAAAGGTCACCAAAGGTCACCAAAGGTCACCCCAAAGGTCACCAACGGTCACCAAAGGTCACCAAAGGTCACCCCAAAGGTCACCAAAGGTCACCAAAGGTCACCAAAGGTCACCAAAGGTCACCAAAGGTCACCCCAAAGGTCACCAAAGTTCACCAAAGGTCACCAAAGGTCACCAAAGGTCACCCCAAAGGTCACCAACGGTCACCCCAAAGGTCACCAAAGGTCACCAAAGGTCACCAACGGTCACCCCAAAGGTCACCAAAGGTCACCAAAGGTCACCAAAGGTCACCAAAGGTAACCAAAGGTCACCAAAGGTCACCCCAAAGGTCACCAAAGGTCACTAAAGGTCACCAAAGTTCACCAAAGGTTACCAAAGGTCACCAAAGGTCACCAAAAGTCACCAAAGGTCACCAAAGGTCACCCCAAAGGTCACCAAAGGTCACCAAAGGTCACCAAAGGTCACCAAAGGTCACCCCAAAGGTCACCAAAGGTCACCCCAAATGTCACCAAAGGTCACCCCAAAGGTCACCAAAGGTCACCAAAGGTATCCAAAGGTCACCAAAGGTCACCAAAGGTCACCCCAAAGGTCACCAAAGGTCACCAAAGGTCACCAAAGGTCACCCCAAAGGTCACCAAAGGTCACCAAAGGTCACCCCAAAGGTCACCAAAGGTCACCAAAGGTCACCAAAGGTCACCAAAGGTCACCCCAAAGGTCACCAAAGGTCACCCCAAAGGTCACCAAAGGTCACCCCAAAGGTCACCAAAGGTCACCAAAGGTCACCAAAGGTCACCAAAGGTCACCCCAAAGGTCACCAAAGGTCACCCCAAAGGTCACCAAAGGTCACCCCAAAGGTCACCAAAGGTAACCAAAGGTCACCAAAGGTCACCAAAGGTCACCCCAAAGGTCACCAAAGGTCACCCCAAAGGTCACCAAAGGTCACCCCAAAGGTCACCAAAGGTCACCAAAGGTCACCAAAGGTCACCAAAGGTCACCAAAGGTCACCAAAGGTCACCCCAAAGGTCACCAAAGGTCACCAAAGGTCACCAAAGGTCACCCCAAAAGTCACCGAAGGTCACCAAAGGTCACCCCAAAGGTCACCAAAGGTCACCAAAGGTCACCAAAGGTCACCCCAAAGGTCACCAAAGGTCACCCCAAAGGTCACCAAAGGTCACCAAAGGTCACCAAAGGTCACCAAATGTCACCCCAAAGGTCACCAAAGGTCACCCCAAAGGTCACCAAAGGTCACCAAAGGTCACCCCAAAGGTCACCAAAGGTCACCAAAGGTCACCCCAAGGGTCACCAAAGGTGACCCCAAAGGTCACCAAAGTTCACCAAAGGTCACCAAAGGTCACCAAAGGTCACCCCAAAGGTCACCAAAGGTCACCAAAGGTCACCCCAAAGGTCACCAAAGGTCACCAAAGGTCACCCCAAAGGTCACCAAAGGTCACCAAAGGTCACCAAAGGTCACCAAAGGTCACCAAAGGTCACCCCAAAGGTCACCAAAGGTCACCAAAGGTCACCAAAGGTCACCCCAAAGGTCACCAAAGGTCACCAAAGGTCACCCCAAAGGTCACCAAAGGTCACCAAAGGTCACCAAAGGTCACCAAAGGTCACCCCAAAGGTCACCAAAGGTCACCAAAGGTCACCAAAGGTCACTAAAGGTCACCCCAAAGGTCACCAACGGTCACCCCAAAGGTCACCAAAGGTCACCAAAGGTCACCAAAGGTCACCCCAAAGGTCACCAAAGGTCACCAAAGGTCACCAAAGGTCATCAAAGGTCACTCCAAAGGTCACCAAAGGTCACCAAAGGTCACCCCAAAGGTCACCAAAGGTTACCAAAGGTCACCAAAGGTCACCAAAGGTCACCAAAAGTCACCAAAGGTCACCAAAGGTCACCCCAAAGGTTACCAAAGGTCACCAAAGGTCACCAAAGGTCACCAAAGGTCACCCCAAAGGTCACCAAAGGTCACCCCAAATGTCACCAAAGGTCACCCCAAATGTCACCAAAGGTCACCAAAGGTATCCAAAGGTCACCAAAGGTCACCAAAGGTCACCCCAAAGGACACCAAAGGTCACCAAAGGTCACCAAAGGTCACCAAAGGTCACCCCAAAGGTCACCAAAGGTCACCAAAGGTCACCCCAAAGGTCAACAAAAGTCACCAAAGGTCACCAAAGGTCACCAAAGGTCACCCCAAAGGTCACCAAAGGTCACCCCAAAGGTCACCAAAGGTCACCAAAGGTCACCAAAGGTCACCCCAAAGGTCACCAAAGGTCACCAAAGGTCACCCCAAAAGTCACCAAAGGTCACCAAAGGTCACCAAAGGTCACCCCAAAGGTCACCAAAGGTCACCCCAAAGTTTACCAAAGGTCACCCCAAAGGTCACCAAAGGTCACCAAAGGTCACCCCAAAGGTCACCAAAGGTCACCCCAAAGGTCGCCAAAGGTCACCAAAGGTCACCAAAGGTCTCCAAATGTCACCAAAGGTCACCCCAAAGGTCACCAAAAGTCACCCCAAAGGTCACCAAAGGTCACCCCAAAGGTCACCAAAGGTCACCAAAGGTCACCAAAGGACACCAAAGGTCACCCCAAAGGTCACCAAAGGTCACCAAAGGTCACCAAAGGTCACCCCAAAGGTCACCAAAGGTCACCCCAAAGGTCACCAAAGGTCACCAAAGGTCACCCCAAAGGTCACCAAAGGTCACCAAAGGTCACCAAAGGTCACCAAAGGTCACCAAAGGTCACCAAAGATCACCCCAAAGGTCACCAAAGGTCACCAAAGGTCACCCCAAAGGTCACCAAAGGTCACCAAAGGTCCCCCAAAGGTCACCAAAGGTCACCCCAAAGGTCACCAAAGGTCACCAAAGGTCACCCCAAAGGTCACCAAAGGTCACCAAAGGTCACCAAAGGTCACCCCAAAGGTCACCAAAGGTCACCAAAGGTCACCAAAGGTCACCAAAGGTCACCCCAAAGGTCACCAAAGGTCACCCCAAAGGTCACCAAAGGTCACCCCAAAGGTCACCAAAGGTAACCAAAGGTCACCAAAGGTCACCAAAGGTCACCCCAAAGGTCACCAAAGGTCACCCCAAAGGTCACCAAAGGTCACCCCAAAGGTCACCAAAGGTCACCAAAGGTCACCAAAGGTCACCAAAGGTCACCCCAAAGGTCACCAAAGGTCACCAAAGGTCACCAAAGGTCACCAAAGGTCACCCCAAAAGTCACCAAAGGTCACCAAAGGTCACCCCAAAGGTCACCAAAGGTCACCAAAGGTCACCAAAGGTCACCAAAGGTCCACCCCAAAGGTCACCAAAGGTCACCCCAAAGGTCACCAAAGGTCACCAAAGGTCACCAAAGGTCACCAAATGTCACCCCAAAGGTCACCAAAGGTCACCCCAAACGTCACCAAAGGTCACCAAAGGTCACCCCAAAGGTCACCAAAGGTCACCAAAGGTCACCAAAGGTCACCAAAGGTCACCAAAGGTCACCAAAGGTCACCCCAAGGGTCACCAAAGGTGACCCCAAAGGTCACCAAACGTCACCCCAAAGGTCACCAAAGGTCACCAAAGGTCACCAAAGGTCACCAAAGATCACCAAAGGTCACCCCAAAGGTCACCAAAGGTCACCAAATGTCACGAAAGGTCACCCCAAAGGTCACCAAAGGTCACCAAAGGTCACCCCAAAGGTCACCAAAGTTCACCAAAGGTCACCAAAGGTCACCAAAGGTCACCCCAAAGGTCACCAAAGGTCACCAAAGGTCACCCCAAAGGTCACCAAAAGTCACCAAAGGTCACCCCAAAGGTCACCAAAGGTCACCAAAGGTCACCAAAGGTCACCCCAAAGGTCACCAAAGGTCACCAAAGGTCACCAAAGGTCACCAAAGGTCACCCCAAAAGTCACCAACGGTCACCCCAAAGGTCACCAAAGGTCACCAAAGGTCACCAACGGTCACCCCAAAGGTCACAAAAGGTCACCAAAGGTCACCAAAGGTCACCAAAGGTAACCAAAGGTCACCAAAGGTCACCCCAAAGGTCACCAAAGGTCACTAAAGGTCACCAAAGTTCACCAAAGGTTACCAAAGGTCACCAAAGGTCACCAAAAGTCACCAAAGGTCACCAAAGGTCACCCCAAAGGTCACCAAAGGTCACCAAAGGTCACCAAAGGTCACCCCAAAGGTCACCAAAGGTCACCCCAAATGTCACCAAAGGTCACCCCAAAGGTCACCAAAGGTCACCAAAGGTATCCAAAGGTCACCAAAGGTCACCAAAGGTCACCCCAAAGGTCACCAAAGGTCACCAAAGGTCACCAAAGGTCACCCCAAAGGTCACCAAAGGTCACCAAAGGTCACCCCAAAGGTCACCAAAGGTCACCAAAGGTCACCAAAGGTCACCAAAGGTCACCCCAAAGGTCACCAAAGGTCACCCCAAAGGTCACCAAAGGTCACCCCAAAGGTCACCAAAGGTCACCAAAGGTCACCAAAGGTCACCAAAGGTCACCCCAAAGGTCACGAAAGGTCACCAAAGGTCACCAAAGGTCACCCCAAAAGTCACCAAAGGTCACCAAAGGTCACCCCAAAGGTCACCAAAGGTCACCAAAGGTCACCAAAGGTATCCAAAGGTCACCAAAGGTCACCAAAGGTCACCCCAAAGGTCACCAAAGGTCACCAAAGGTCACCAAAGGTCACCCCAAAGGTCACCAAAGGTCACC
Organism: Agriotes lineatus; assembly: GCA_940337035.1. Taxonomy (NCBI): domain Eukaryota; kingdom Metazoa; phylum Arthropoda; class Insecta; order Coleoptera; family Elateridae; genus Agriotes; species Agriotes lineatus. The sequence goes on from CALNHX010005027.1 coordinate 112,032, forward strand.
AAAGGTCACCAAAGGTCACCCCAAAAGTCACCAAAGGTCACCAAAGGTCACCCCAAAGGTCACCAAAGGTCACCAAAGGTCACCAAAGGTCACCCCAAAGGTCACCAAAGGTCACCCCAAAGGTCACCAAAGGTCACCAAAGGTCACCAAAGGTCACCAAATGTCACCCCAAAGGTCACCAAAGGTCACCCCAAAGGTCACCAAAGGTCACCCCAAAGGTCACCAAAGGTCACCAACGGTCACCCCAAAGGTCACCAAAGGTCACCAAAGGTCACCAAAGGTCACCAAAGGTCACCCCAAGGGTCACCAAAGGTGACCCCAAAGGTCACCAAAGTTCACCAAAGGTCACCAAAGGTCACCAAAGGTCACCCCAAAGGTCACCAAAGGTCACCAAAGGTCACCCCAAAGGTCACCAAAGGTCACCAAAGGTCACCCCAAAGGTCACCAAAGGTCACCAAAGGTCACCAAAGGTCACCAAAGGTCACCAAAGGTCACCCCAAAGGTCACCAAAGGTCACCAAAGGTCACCAAGGGTCACCCCAAAGGTCACCAAAGGTCACCAAAGGTCACCCCAAAGGTCACCAAAGGTCACCAAAGGTCACCAAAGGTCACCAAAGGTCACCAAAGGTCACCCCAAAGGTCACCAAAGGTCACCAAAGGTCACCAAAGGTCACCAAAGGTCACCCCAAAGGTCACCAACGGTCACCCCAAAGGTCACCAAAGGTCACCAAAGGTCACCAAAGGTCACCCCAAAGGTCACCAAAGGTCACCCCAAAGGTCACCAAAGGTCACCAAAGGTCACCAAAGGTCACCCCAAAGGTCACCAAAGGTCACCAAAGGTCACCAAAGGTCACCAAAGGTCACCCCAAAGGTCACCAAAGGTCAACAAAGGTCACCAAAGCTCACCCCAAAGGTCACCAAAGGTCACCAAAGGTCACCAAAGTTCACCAAAGGTTACCAAAGGTCACCCCAAAGGTCACCAAAGGTCACCAAAGGTCACCAAAGGTCACCAAAGGTCACCCCAAAGGTCACCAAAGGTCACCAAAGGTCACCCCAAAGGTCACCAAAGGTCACCAAAGGTCACCAAAGGTCACCAAAGGTCACCCCAAAGGTCACCAAAGGTCACCAAAGCTCACCAAAGGTCACCCCAAAGGTCACCAAAGGTCACCAAAGGTCACCAAAGGTCACCAAAGGTCACCCCAAAGGTCACCAAAGGTCACCCCAAAGGTCACCAAAGGTCACCCCAAAGGTCACCAAAGGTCACCAAAGGTCACCCCAAAGGTCACCAAAGGTCACCAAAGGTCACCCCAAAGGTCACCAAAGGTCACCAAAGGTCACCCCAAAGGTCACCAAAGGTCACCAAAGGTCACCAAAGGTCACCAAAGGTCACCCCAAAGGTCACCAAAGGTCACCCCAAAGGTCACCAAAGGTCACTAAAGGTCACCAAAGGTCACCCCAAAGGTCACCAAAGGTCACCAAAAGTCACCCCAAAGGTCACCAAAGGTCACCAAAGGTCACCAAAGGTCACCAAAGGTCACCCCAAAGGTCACCAAAGGTCACCCCAAAGGTCACCAAAGTTCACCCCAAAGGTCACCAAAGGTCTCCAAAGGTCACCAAAGGTCACCCCAAAGGTCACCAAAGGTCACCCCAAAGGTCACCAAAGGTCACCCCAAAGGTCACCAAAGGTCACCAAAGGTCACCAAAGGTCACCAAAGGTCACCAAAGGTCACCAAAGGTCACCCCAAAGGTCATCAAAGGTCACCAAAGGTCACCCCAAAGGTCACCAAAGTTCACCAAAGGTCACCAAAGGTCACCAAAGGTCACCCCAAAGGTCACCAAAGGTCACCAAAGGTCACCAAAGGTCACCAAAGGTCACCAAAGGTCACCCCAAAGGTCACCAAAGGTCACCAAAGGTCACCAAAGGTCACCCCAAAAGTCACCAAAGGTCACCAAAGGTCACCCCAAAGGTCACCAAAGGTCACCAAAGGTCACCAAAGGTCACCCCAAAGGTCACCAAAGGTCACCCCAAAGGTCACCAAAGGTCACCAAAGGTCACCAAATGTCACCCCAAAGGTCACCAAAGGTCACCCCAAAGGTCACCAAAGGTCACCAAAGGTCACCCCAAAGGTCACCAAAGGTCACCAAAGGTCACCAAAGGTCACCAAAGGTCACCCCAAGGGTCACCAAAGGTGACCCCAAAGGTCACCAAAGTTCACCAAAGGTCACCAAAGGTCACCAAAGGTCACCAAAGGTCACCCCAAAGGTCACCAAAGGTCACCAAAGGTCACCCCAAAGGTCACCAAAGGTCACCAAAGGTCACCCCAAAGGTCACCAAAGGTCACCAAAGGTCACCAAAGGTCACCAAAGGTCACCAAAGGTCACCCCAAAGGTCACCAAAGGTCACCAAAGGTCACCAAAGGTCACCCCAAAGGTCACCAAAGGTCACCAAAGGTCACCCCAAAGGTCACCAAAGGTCACCAAAGGTCACCAAAGGTCACCAAAGGTCACCAAAGGTCACCCCAAAGGTCACCAAAGGTCACTAAAGGTCACCAAAGGTCACCAAAGGTCACCCCAAAGGTCACCAACGGTCACCCCAAAGGTCACCAAAGGTCACCAAAGGTCACCCCAAAGGTCACCAAAGGTCACCAAAGGTCACCAAAGGTCATCAAAGGTCACTCCAAAGGTAACCAAAGGTCACCAAAGGTCACCCCAAAGGTCACCAAAGGTCACCAAAGGTCACCAAAGGTCACCAAAGGTCACCAAAGGTCACCAAAAGTCACCAAAGGTCACCAAAGGTCACCCCAAAGGTTACCAAAGGTCACCAAAGGTCACCAAAGGTCACCAAAGGTCACCCCAAAGGTCACCAAAGGTCACCCCAAATGTCACCAAAGGTCACCCCAAATGTCACCAAAGGTCACCAAAGGTATCCAAAGGTCACCAAAGGTCACCAAAGGTCACCCCAAAGGACACCAAAGGTCACCAAAGGTCACCAAAGGTCACCAAAGGTCACCCCAAAGGTAACCAAAGGTCACCAAAGGTCACCCCAAAGGTCAACAAAAGTCACCAAAGGTCACCAAAGGTCACCAAAGGTCACCCCAAAGGTCACCAAAGGTCACCCCAAAGGTCACCAAAGGTCACCAAAGGTCACCAAAGGTCACCCCAAAGGTCACCAAAGGTCACCAAAGGTCACCCCAAAAGTCACCAAAGGTCACCAAAGGTCACCCCAAAGGTCACCAAAGGTCACCCCAAAGTTTACCAAAGGTCACCCCAAAGGTCACCAAAGGTCACCAAAGGTCACCCCAAAGGTCACCAAAGGTCACCCCAAAGGTCGCCAAAGGTCACCAAAGGTCACCAAAGGTCTCCAAATGTCACCAAAGGTCACCCCAAAGGTCACCAAAAGTCACC
>CALNHX010005028.1:0-15658 GCA_940337035.1 Agriotes lineatus
AATAAAAGTGGGACAAGTCTTGAGACTACTTTTTGCGTTTTTAATAACTTGTGAAACTTTCTCTAACTTATATTTCCGTAGGTGAATACATAAAATATTATTAAAGATAGAAGCATAAGAAAAGGAACATAATTAAGAGTATTTAATATGTTATTGTACTTCATATTACATATTAGCTGTCCCAGTTTTATTTGCAATCAGCTGTACATTGAAGTCAACGTCAACAAATACAATCCATTTCGGGCATCCTCGTACATCCCGCTCCCAAAACAGATTCAGCGCAAGAAAGCGATCGTGAACGTTCAAAACAATGACGAATGTTGTTTCGGTTGGGCAGTAAACTCGGTCCTCTGTGAACCAAAAGGATTGCATAATGAACTTCTTCGTATCCGGATTGTCGTGAATTTTTACAATGGACCGGTATTGAATTTCCGGTTCGGTTGCGCGATATTTCTAAATTTGAAACAATTAATCCGCAGCTTTCTATAAACGTATACGGTTTGGAGAAATTTTTTAAAGACAATGTAACTAAATATGAAGTTGTGGGACCTCTGTACTACACCTCCTATAAAAGAAGGTGGCATGTAAATTTATTGCTTGTAACTAACGACGAAGGTAATAGTCACTACTGTTGGATCAAAGATTTGTCTAGATTAGTATCGCGACAAATAACGACTAGAGACGGTGCAAAGCATTTTTGCGACGGTTGCCTGAATTACTTTAGAACTGAAGCACACTTGACTATGCATCAAAGTTATGACTGTAATCATGTGTATACGAAATTGCCAACGACAGAGTTGATCACCGACAAGTGTGGTCAGGTAAGACCGCAGAATATTCTCAAATTTGAAAATTATCAGAAGCAATTGAAGGTCGGATTCGTAGTGTACGCGGATTTTGAAACAATTTTGGCACCCGTCGATGCAGGAGACCAACAACCGGATCCCACAAAACCGTATACGATTACAACCTGTAAACACATACCCTACTCTTTCGCGTACTATTTGAAATGTTCGTATGACGACAGCCTGTCAAAATTCGAAATTTATCTGGGAGAGGATGCGGTGGACATGTTTATAGAACGTTTAGATAGAGATGCGCAAAACATCTATTCGCATCATTTGAAAAATGTTGTACCTATGAAAGCTATGTCTGCTATGGAAATTCACAACTTTAACGAAGCCGTTTCATGTTACATTTGTGATCGACCGTTTGGTGAGGGGGATGTAAAAGTACGCGATCACGATCATTTGACTGGAGACTATCGGGGAGCCGCCCACTCCAATTGTAATTTAAATTATAAACTTCCAAATTTTATTCCGGTATTTTTTCACAATCTAAATTACGATTCACACCTGTTTGTTAAACAATTGGCTCAAAATAACGAAGACATTGATGTCATTCCGGTAACTAAAGAAAAGTACATTTCGTTTGGCAAACGTCTTTGGGTTGGTGAAATTTTTGTGGAGGGAAAGCGAAAAAACATTTATCTGAACATCAGATTTTTGGATAGCTTTCGTTTCATGGGCTCGTCTTTGGCATCGCTGGCCGACACCTTGTCGGATGGCCAGTGCGTTGAAATTCAAAATCAATTCGGAAATGGCATCAAATTTGAGTTGATGAGACAGAAAGGTGTGTTTCCATATTCCTATATAGATTCTTTCCAAAAATTAGATGAGTCTGCTTTACCCTCTATCGAAGACTTTCATGACCGTCTAACCGAAACCCATATTTCTCAGACTGATTACGAACGAGCGGTGAAGGTTTGGGAAACTTTTGGTTGTCAAACGTTGGGCGAATACTCCGATGTCTATCTCAAATGTGACGTGTTTATTTTGGCAGACGTGTTCGAAAATTTTAGAAATTTTTATTTAAAACATTACAAGTTGGATCCAGCTCAGTACTACACGGCCCCAGGATTAAGCTGGGACGCTATGTTAAAGTTTACGGGGGTTGAACTTGAGCTGCTTACTGATTTAGATATGTTAGACTTTTTTAGAAACAGTATTCGCGGAGGAGTCAGCACTTGTGTGGGGAGACAAGCTATTGCCAACAATGAGTTTGTCGGGAATTACGATGCTTCTAAACCTACGTCGTTTATCATGTTTCTAGACGCAACCAACCTTTATGGTTACGCAATGAGACAGTTTCTACCACAACGTGACTTTGTTTGGATGACTGACGAGGAAATTTCAAATTTTGACATTTTTCAAATGTCTGCCGAGTCCAATATCGGGTACGTGTTGGAGGTAGATTTGGACTATCCACAGCATTTGCACGACGCTCACAATGACTTTCCCTTTTGTCCGGAGCTTCTCATTCCTCCTGAGGGAAAATTTAAACAACCCAAATTAATTCCAAATTTATATGGCAAACGGAAATATGTCATTCACTACAGAGCATTACAGCAGGCCTTGAATGCGGGTCTGACTTTGGTTAAGTACATAGAATACTGAAATTTACCCAATCTCCTTGGCTCAGAACATACATTGATTTTAATACTGACTTTAGAAGCCGATCGACAAACAACTTCCAGAGAAATTCTTTTAAATTGGCTAACAACTGCGTATTTGGCAAAACATTGGAGAACGTGGACAAAAGGGTTGATGTAGAGTTAGTAAGTCATTGGGAGAAAATTGGTAATAAACTGGGGGCTGAAACGTTGATAGCGCGACCTAACTTTAAAGATAGAATCTGCTTTAATGAAAATTTAATAACCGTAGAAATGAACAGACTGTGGGTTTGGTATGCCAAACCTAGTTATGTTGGTTTCTCCGTTTTGGATATTTCGAAAACTGTCATGTACGATTTTTTATGGGTTTCTGAAAAAACGTTATGACAATAATGTCTCTTTACTCTACACAGACACTGACTCATTATAGAAATTAAAACAAACAATTTTTATGATGACATGAAACGCAACCTTCATTGGTTCGATACTGCAAATTATGTGGATAATCTGCACGGTATTCCGCGAACCGAGTCTGTTGTTGGCAAATTCAAGAACGAATATGCTGGCGTAGTCGTACGTAGCTTTTATGGGGTTGGTGCAAAATCATACTGTGTAAACAGCGTATCTAAAGTGGACAAGAAAGCCAAAGGAGTGAAAAAGAGCGCTGTTCGGAAGTATCTGACCACCGAACTTTATCAGGCCGTTGCCGAGAACAAGCGGGAGACTGTCTTGTGTCAAATGTACGTCTTTAAATCCCGTTTGCACACTATGTACACCGACTTAATAAATAAGGTTGCGCTTTCGTCGCATGATGACAAGCGCTACGTTATTCCCAACACTACGAAGACACTAGCGTGGGGTCACTGCAGTATTGCTGATTGCAGGCTTGACGAACTGCTGCGGGCAGCCGCAAACCAAACGTAAATTAAAGTATGTTCGCGGAACAGTATTGGTTATTATTTATAGCAGACGTCTCACCAAACGAACCCTTTCTTGCGCTTAGTAGTGTATACTATATATGTAGATTACGAATAGTTCCTAGTTTGTAAATAATAGCTTTGTTAATATGTTTGTGATTATATATTCTTACTGTAGTTATTGTTGGGAAAACAAATACGCTTACCTGTTTTGAATGTTAACGATAAGTTTATATATTTTAACAATAGCAGCTACGTTAAAATGTTAATGATTTCGTTCTTTTGCTGTTGTCGCTTTTGTTGGGAGAAAGATGAAAGTGTTTCAAAGAAATATTGTTTGTGTTTAGTGGCATTAATAAAACAATAATTTACAAAAAAAAGTTTTTTTATTTTGAGAGTGCTACAGTAGTTCTTTAAGTTATACGACATTGCTTTTAGATATCCAAGAGTTGTGTCGATTGTCGAATCCCAACCACTTTACATACACCAAATTTCCTTTTTTCTTCAGAACCTTTTCGACCAGATATACGTCTGAATGTTTTGTTTTCTGCAGTTCATGCTCGTAGAACCCTCCTTTAATTTCCTGATCTTCTTGGTCCGTGAGTCGATAGGTTGTTGGGTTTGTAAGTCGAACAGTAGATATTGTGGATACTTCGTTGCTCCAGCTTGGCGTGTATCCCTTGCTAAATGCCGAACGATACTTGCTGATGCGTACCGAGTCCCCTGTACGAAACTTTTGAGGTCTCGGATCCACGGTCTTTGTGTGACTGTACGCTATGTTTAAAAGAAGTTTCGCATTCTTTAAGTTCACTTTGGCAGGTTTCATTCCTATTGTGTGATGCTTGGTTGTGTTATACTTTGCTAGGGTCTTGGGTAGAATATCCAACCATTTGTAGGACCCTAGCAGGCTGAACTGCTTCCACATCATGTTCTTCAGGGTGCGGTTGCACCTTTCCACTATGCTGCTCTTCATACTAGAATACGTGCTGTAGTGATTGATATTGTGCTGTCGCATTAATCGTTGAAAATCGGTGTTGTAAAACTCTTTCCCCAAATCCGTCTGCAAGTTTTGAGGTGGCACCTTTACACTCCTCAGCACTTTACCCATGGCAACTGTTACGTCTTTTCCTGTTTTACGTTTTACGGGATAGGCCCACACATACTTCGAGAAGGCATTAATGACTACCAGAATATAACGAAAGCCTTTATTGACTTTTGCATAAGGGATCATTTCCACCAAATCAGCTTGATATAAATCGTTCAAGCCTTTTAGGATAACGAGCCTTCTCTTGAAATGTGTTCGTGCTGGTTTGTGGAGTTCGCCAACTATGACTTCTTTAAGACTCATTGTCAACTGTTGCTTTCTACACTCCTACGGGACATTTAAGCAGTAGTTGCACGTATAACTTTTGGTTTATGGATTCGAATTGCAGTTTATCTCCTCGCCACAATGTCTTACCGACAAGCGTGGTGTGCCGGATGCCGTTGATGTATGATTCTACCGAACACTTATGATCTCGCCGGTCGTTAACGGAAAAATGTACTCCTTATTACCGAAAATTTTGGAATATCCGCTTTCATCGTACCCACGCCCCACTAGCAGCAGTAGTACTTCTATATGGAGTTGGTTTACATTTTTCACTTTCATAAAGATACGTTTGGGATGAGAACCATAGTGCGCGCTATGGTAGTGTCTTCCAAATTTGTCTATCGGCATTACTGCTTCGTCGTTGAATCCGTTCTGATCGACATTCCGTCGACCCTAAGGTTTTGTACTCCTTAGAAGATTATTTTCGCGTTTCGTAAGGCTTCGGTGATGCGGACTATCTCATTGGAATAACCCGTGTGTCCAGCTGCCTGAGAAGCTATTAATATACGCAACCGATTCACTAATGAGTTGGGATCCTTCCAAGGAACATATTCCACTTTTTTGTCCGTCACTGTTAGTGATCCCTTGCCACGGCGTGGTACCTTCGTCGCTGGTCTGCCGGGAGCTTTTATGGTTGAGGAGGCAGTTAGAGGTCGTACTATTTTCATGTATTTAGACCCTGCGTTACCACTAACTCTTTGTGTGGGGTCGTAGTTTACACGATTTGGGGCAGAACGATCCACTATATCTAGATATTGCTCTAAATCTGCGTTTTTGTATATATTTGGTTTCTTTTTAAACATCAATTCGTACAATCCTGGAGTGCCTTTGTAGACTATTCTGTTGCCGTGGTCTGTAATAAAGATATTTTCACCCTCGAACTTGATTTCTTTATTTCCTATAGCAAACTTATCTCCCTCTATGTCGAATCGGACTCCGTAGTGCAAATCGTACTTGTCCTCAGTATCTCGTATCATTCCTTCCACGTATGTGCGAGCTAACCCTTGAAATTGTTCTAAATATTGACCAAGAACTTCCGGTGCCAGCATTTGTTGGATGGTTTCTCTGGCCGTTTGTACAGCACCTTCTTTTGCTGCCGCCTCAGCAACCTCCGTTTGCAATTGCTCATCGTATTCCTCTACTGGTTCACTCTCGGATAACACATGCGTCTGCAAAAATCGAGGTGTGGAGGTGTGTGATGGCCCCGGTGTGGAGGTGTGTGATGGCCCCGGTGTGGAGGTGTGTGATGGCCCCGGTGTGGAAGTGTGTGATGATCCCGGAAAGTTTGACGCAGAAACTCGGCCTGGAGTGGTTATCGCTCGCGGACGGGGCAAGGTAGAGGGAGTGGATACTCTAAGTTTAATTGTTATTGGCAAATATTCCACTTTTGGTTCGCCCACTGGCACACCTTCTTGCTTTATAGTTGTTAGCAATTCGGTGAGCGGTTTGGAAAGAGGTTTGAATTGCTCAGCTAAAATCGATTGGGATTGGGCGATGTCTGCTTTTAAAGCTGCGTATTTCCGTCTAACGGATTGTCGGGTTTTGATAAGTTCTCTGGCCAAACGCTTATCCATGTTGCAACTCTTTCAGTTGTTGGTAAACTACTACCTTTCCTTCTTTGGCTGCTGTCTATATATTAAAGTAATTGTCTAAACCTTTTCTATATCGTCCCGCGTTGGTTTCGCTTTCTTTATCGATCACTAAAAATCCGTGATCCTCATTCCAACAATAAGAGCACAATCCTTTAAACTTGTCGAATGAGATGTCCGTGTTGACATAATCGTCGTAAATGTGCTTCAAATTGGAATATGATGATGAGATTTGCATTATCTCTTATGAGCTGCTTAGGAATAGATGAATACGTCTGACATAGATAAAAACAATCTATGTTTCGGTGACGCCCGAAACAAAAATAATCTCGAATTATGCTTTGCGTCTCGCAAGCTACGTCGTCAAAAATTATCACGGAATGTTCTTTTGCTTCCTGGGGTTTGATCACCTCACAATCGTTACTATATTCGAAGAATCCAATGTCTCTCAATGGTTGAAAGGCTGCTCTCAGATAATTATATTTAGGTTGATCGAGTGTTTTGGAATATATATAAAGGTTTGCGAATCGCAACCCATTTCGATGCACTAGTAAACTGATTATGAGGTTGGTTTTCCCAGATCCGGATCGACCTATGACCACACATCGTTTACATCCTTTACCCAGTAAAGCGCTGTGCTTTCTGTAAGTCTCGGATATGGAATTTGTTGTGTGATTTACTACCGGCAAGGAACACCCTTGCTTCACAATTTGGCGTTTTCCATCGTTTTCGCTCGGAAGGAAACTGCGCTCTACCCGCCGTGCGTTCTCGTTATATTTGTTAATTCCGTTTGAAAAACATCAGTCGTGTGTAAGTCTTTAAGATGAAAGCTACTAAGCGCAAACAAACCAGTCATCACCGAACCGCCAAGCGGAGAGGTCGCGGTTTCCTGAATACCCTTATTGACAAATTACCCTTTGAACTACACATACCAGGGTACAAGTTTTGCGGAACTGGTACCCGACTTAAAAAACGTCTTTCTCGAGGCGATCGAGGAAGGAATCCTCTGGATGAGGCCTGCAAGCAACACGACATCGCATACTCACAATCTAGCGATCTTTCGACACGTCACGCGGCAGATAAAGTTCTAGCAGAGAAAGCTTGGGAACGTGTTAAAGCAAAAGACTCTATTCTTGCGGAAAGAGCTGCAGCCCTTGCTGTGACTGGAATTATGAAAGGGAAGACGAAAGTAGGAATGGGTGTGAAACGGAAGCGTAGACGGCGAACGCATTCTAAACGGGTCGGTATCACAATCCGCTCTCATTCAGGAGGAGCTCTGAAAACATGGAAGAGGAGGAAGCGGAAGCGGTCAAGAGTACTACCTCTTCCGAAGCGAGGAGGCATATTGCCGCTTGTACCCATACTTGCTGCATTAGGAGTATTGGGATCCCTCGGAGGTGGTGCTGCAGCAGTCGCTAAAGCAGTGGGAGACTCAAAGGCTGCAAAAAAAATCTCCAGGAAAAGGAGCGACATAACAAAGCTATGGAATCCATTGCTCGTGGAAAAGGGTTATAAATACGACCGTATCAGTCAAAAAACTCCCGTTGAAGCTACCGCGCCGCGCGTTAACGAACATCGATATTGCACACTACGTTAAACGCCTAGAAATTCCACACTTTAGGGAAATATTTATGCGGGATGCCCTGCCTGTCAAGATTCGTAAACGAGAATGTGGTGTCACTAACTTGGACGATGATGTTGGTCGTGGCACGCATTGGACGGCTTAAGTAAAAGTGGAAATTTATTGTCTGTTTCTTATATTTAAAAATCGTCTCTTTGCGCCACTCACACAAACACGTTCTATTATTTGCTTTGCTTTTTCACTCACGTTAAATGCACTGATTATTTTAAGAGTTCCTTGCTTCTCAGTGCTTTCTTCATATCCACATGCCTGCTTTTTCAGATTGCTCTTTCGCAATGTATTGTTATCTTATTCTGGCTTTCTTTACTTTTTTAGAATCCTCGCCAATTTCACTGACTAGCTTTATTGAATTCTACGCTTCTTTTACTTGCACATAGCAAACCTTTTTGTGACTATTAATTTCCATCGGTTCGGCTATTTATTATGCACAAACCTATTATTTAATTTATTTGCAAGTCAACTTCGACCCCTGTGAAAAACAAGCTTGCCATTTGCGTTCCTTACTTAATTACTTTATTATTACTGGCATCTCTTTACCAATGCATTTATTATTTGAAATTTAAATTTAGCATTGCAGTTATATAAAACACCCCAACTCTGTGCTTATTGAAATGTTCATTAATTTGCACTGCTAGCAGAATCGAGTCGTGGGCCTAAGATCATTACATATTTTTTCCTCTAATTTTTGAAAATTAAAATTATCACGCATGAGTGTTATTTCTCAGCATACGTTGATTCGCATGCGTTGTCATTTTAATTATCACAAATTTTAATTGCATTACTCAAATCTCTCTTTTAATCAGCCCATTCTGACATTTAACTTATTACAAATTCAGTTTTTAATAATAACTTCAATCTAATCCCTATTTTATCTAAATCCATATTTTATCTTAACTAACCTATATTAATGAGTGTGTCCCAACATTTGTTTCAAATTAACCTAACCTAATCTACTCTACATTATCTAAGTATGGGTAAATTGCTGAAATGTGAAAATGTCCTCTGATTTTGTTATCCACTTCATTAATTAATTCATAAGTGTTTTCATTGCTTAATATCTTATGTACTTTGTATGGTCCTTCATAAGCGTTTAGGAACAGATCTTCTCTCTTCTATCGGCTACCCTAAGCTTCTTTATGATCACTAAATTCCCGATTCTGAATTTCATGCGTTTCTTAATTCTTTTGTTTTGCTTCTCTTCGTAACGGTCTTGTATCTTCTTAACACGTTGTCTGATCTTCTCCATTAGTTCTATAACTTCTGTTGCCTCCTCTTCCTGCCTCCAAGGTCTTGCTGGTACTATGCCTTTGCAGAATCGAGTGGTGGGCCTAAGACCATTACAGTATAATTGACTATTCCCCTCAGATAATATAGACTAATCCCATCAATCAATTTTCAAAATTTGAACCAATTAGAGTCGAATACAGCAAATATTTTGCACAAGTGCAATATCGAGTATTTGTGGGAAGAAATCCAAACCAGCTAGGTATTGCAATGTGTTGTATGCTTTGCTTTGTACTATTTGTAAAAAGGAATTCTAAATGCATACAGTTCACCACACACCTTAATTACTTTGATTTTGAAATTTTATGATATCAAATTCTAAGCGATTGACTATTTAATTTCTAGGTTTGATTGATATTTAAAATTCTAAATAGTAGTTTGCTCTCAATCTATGATTCGCTCATCGGTATAATATTTATTTTGCTAGCTCAATTATTGCATGAAGACTCGTCTCTCATTTAGGCTTGGGTTCCTAGTTTGTTAAATTCAAAGTTAAAATATTACTGGCACGCCACTGTGTACAACTGAAATAAAACTTCAAAGCGCAAGCGCTCGACCTGTCAAACTGACATAAACATAAACAGATTCGAAATACGTTGAAAGTTCGTGCGTGTAATTAATTTTAAAACAACGATTCAATGAGCAAATTACTCGGTAAGTGTTTGAATTAAACCGCCTTTGGACGGCGTCAGTAAGTTCCTTGGTTTCAGACTACTATGTCCATTGGTTGGCTTAAAAAGACGCCTCTGCGATTTTGTTTATTTTAACCTCCAACTGGCAATTTTAATTACAAATCCTAGATTACTGGTTATTCATGGACATCAAAATAAATCGGATTCCAGTTCCTTGGTTTGTACTTCAGGTATGATCGCATTTTCAAGCCTTTGGAGCGGTTAAATTTTTCGTACACTAACCTCACAATGCTTTCAGGAACGGCAACAGCCACCACCTCGGTGTAAATTTAATTCTTACTAAAAACGCTACCCACACTTCCACATATGCATTAAATCGTGCTGAACATAATGGAGTAATTTATTTTTATGTAGGTTAACTGTAAATATAAATTTTCTTTCATTAAAGTTGGAGCAAAATTCAAGCTGTCAGGTATAATTTTTATTCAATTGTCTAATTATTTGGTTCTTAATCACAAAACACTGCCTTCCATATTTGAATAGGAAATGAATCAAGTTCAATTACATTACATTTAAAACTAAATCTAACAACTATGATAATTATTTACAATGTTTTAATTATATAATAATTGTTCTTTGAATTTTCGATTTTCTACTATGTTATAGCGCCACTTAGTTTATTGTAAATTCACTTCTCTGTTCAATCCGCCACTACACTGATTATTTATTAGTTCACCAATTGTTTTACATCCGCCTGCTTGAATTTCCTATTTATTCTGAACCTGTTTGCTTTTCCTCAGATTTTCCATCTTGATGCTGCATGTAAATTGCTTGGCTTTGTGCTCTATGGCACATTTCTTTCTTTAATCTTTTCTTTTACCTCTTATATTTTTAAAATGCTCATCATAATTCCATTTTCTAATTTACTTTAATTTCTACGCATCATTCTGTGCCAGTTTTACTTAATATGGGTTCGGCTTCTATTTTGCTCAAACCTTTTATATTTTGCTAAATTTACATTACTGACTCCTTTGAAAATCGAGTTTCATTCCCTTCTAGTTTATTCAAATAATTCGAATGTTAATGGCTAAGTTTTCCAATGTAATTTCAAACTGACAAATTATGTGAATTTACACAGTTGTGCGAATCATCCCAACTCTGTGCTTTTGTGATTTAATCTTTAATTAGTCTGCATTGCCACCAGAGCTGAGTGGAGGGCTAAGTATCATTACAGTATATAAGAAATTTCAGAAAGAAAACTGAAAACTCTTAAAAAGGAATAATATGGTATACAACGGATGAAATTTCTTCGGGGAATAGTCTTGCAATTTTCCCCGCGTGCATTCTGTATAATTCGAGTATTTCTCTGGAACGCTTCACGTTCTCGATACAGAATGCACTAGGGATATCACTACTGAATATCAATTATTACATTCGGAATTCGGACTCGACCATTTTTTAAATCCGACCTCAACGAACCTTCTTCGAACGTGATTGCTGAATTCAAATTATACCGGAAATGCCAAAATGTATAAAATCTTCCATACCTATAAGACAGCAATCGATGCGCTAGCTACGTTCAATGACATGTTTCCAAGCATATTCAAGTTGCTGCAAATCCTTGCACCGATTCATGTGTCAACTGCAACAGCTGAAAGATCATTCTCCACCTTAAAAACAATTAAGACTTACCTCCGAAATACAACATGGCAATATAGGCTTAATGGATTGCTCTCCATTCACAGAGAACTACAGGTGAACGTAGATGAAATTATAAACGAGTTAGCAAAAAGAAAAACAAGAACACTTGAATTACTACTATAAGTTGTATTACAATTGTAATGATTTGATTGTTTATAAATAAACAGTATAGTTGCTTTCATTTCCAAAAGACTTGCAGTAGTCCGTGATTTAACTAATTTTTTACTTCCTTTTACGATAAAGGAAGTAATTATTGGATTCACCCCAAAATTCGAAATTGAGTTTTCAACAGATCTTCACGTTTTAGCGTCCCCTGAACCCAAAAAACATGTTTTTGTTCATTGGTCTGTCTGTGTGTCTGTCTGTCTTTGTGTATGTCTGCCTGTCTGTGTGTCTGGCTGTAAACAGTATATATCAAAAACGAAAAGAAGTATGGCGTTGAAACTTCATATATAAGTTTTGTGTACTATGTACATGAGACAGCAAGAATTTGAAGAAAATCGCTTAACCGGAAGTAGGCGTTTACTCTTATGATTTTTACGTTTTTTTTCGATTTTTTCAAAAACGGCTCTAACGATTTTTGTAAAGCTTTACATTTTTATTAATTTTTAATGTATATTGATGTAAGATGGATGATTTTCTAGTTGAATACTTCTAAAATGGGTTTCTTTTGTTTTTTTTCTATTTTTTATTAACTCCCATTTTAAATAGAACACCCGGTATATTATTACGTTTTTGAATTCAGCTTAAAATTTTAGAGAAAATTTTTCTCTTTAATTAACGCTCTATTTTGTACCGTTTTTGTAGAATTTGTAATTTTTGAAATTTTTTGATAAATGCTTAGTAGGTTCGCCAATTGTGACACCCAGGTAAATGTGACACTTGTCGATTATTTCAAAAGTCCCGCGTAGAAAACCGCTATTATGTGCCACGGTTGTTCCATCGTATATCCGCGCCAAGTGGCAGTTGTTAACAGAGCTCCAGCGGTGATTCACGGTAAGTTACTTTTCAAGATTTATTTTGGTCATTTTCGTAAATTTGTACAGCGTCTGTGTAAAATTGTATAACTCTGCAAGTATACAAAATGTGTATAATGTGAATACTAGTATATTACTGTGTTGGAGTGTGGCTTGCTTTGGCATTCTTAATCCTAACCTATAATATTCGAGATTAAAACTATCAGGGGTGTCACATTTGCCCGACATTTTTCTTTGAGTAAAACTATTTGTGACATATTTATATTAAAAATGTGACACTCCTTTTTTACTAATATCAATCTTCAATGTGCTCCCTACACCAATCTCTAACAGGCGTGATAGATTAAAATTCAGCATTAGCTTTGATTCTACTGTTTGTTAGAAACATTTTATTTGTAGGAAAGACAAATTTGAGTTCCTAGTTTGTACCTACTTTAAGAGTTAAATATTTATTTAAGAATGTAAAAGTTTATTAAGTTTAAAAATTATTTTTGAATAAAAGTTTCTTAAGTTACATACCATATTATAACCATTGTTTAGTTATACTTAATGTATTACATATAATATATTTTCTGAAATAAAAATTTAAAAAAGTGTTATGGATATGAACTTTTTTTTTAAATGTCACATTTATCCTTTAAAAGGGTATCACAATAAAAATGGCTAAATCATACAAGAAATACTAACATATTCACAATTATAACCAGATAGTGTCACAATTAACAAATTTGTAGGGCAACTGTGACACCTGCAAATATTTAAAAAAAATGTGTTTTATTGTTAATATATACTTTTTCATCTGTTTAATTCATTGTAATGGTAAAATTATGTTCACTCTTCAATACCATAGCATAAAAACATGATTTTTCCCTTTGGCTTAAAAACAAACTAAATATATATTCAAACCTGCAAAATAGGTGTCACAATTTGGCGAACCTACTGTAAACATTTAAAATAAAATGTTTGGCTAATTATAAGATTACTGTAAAAGGAAGTTGTATGAGTGTATCACACCAGATGTTTTACAGTCAAAATAACATTTAACATTTTCATAGGTTATAGAGTTATTGCAAGGACAGGCATTATCTTGCAATTTTGTTTTACAAGCAAGTTAAGTTGTTATTTATTTTGCAAATAATTATTTCTGACTTGTTTTGGTTAATAAGCAAATAATAAGCAAAAAATACATTCTTAAATGTAACTACTACAGTCTAAAACACTAATAAGACTGCTCACAAATGCCCCATGGTATGTTAGTAATTTGACACTACATACGGACCTCGGAATGCCAACAGTTCAAGAAGAATGTACTAAAAGGAGCACCAGTCACTTCCTACGTTTACAAGCTCATCCAAATATCCTCACGTTCAACTTGCAGCATGATCCTCCCACCAGAAGACTAAAAATGAAGAAATGGCCGATTGATCTAAAAGGAGGTTAGCTCTAAAGTACCGGATAACATCGCTGGATGAACTCCCTTCATGTTATTATAGCCATATAATCAGGGCCGTTCCTACCGGTGGGGTGTTGCGTGTCCATCACGCAGGCGGCCGATTGCAAGGGGCGGCCGCTCGAAACCGATTTTATACAAATTTAAATTAAAAAAATAAGTAATTTGAGAATAAAACATCTCTGAAAAATGCAAACCACGAACAAAAAACAAACACCACTTTATTGTTAGTCGAAATCCCAATTTTTGTTTTTTTTGCGTTTATTACAGATATTTTAACACAAAATCAATAATAAATTTGAAACTATTACCAATAATTTGTGTTTTAATTTTTCCCTTTCAAATAATTAGCACCCCCTATCAACCAATGTCCAAAATACGACAAAAAAACTAAGATAGGAATCTGTAAAATCATATCAAATCTTTCTTGTGAAGTCTCGAATTGGTTCGTACTAATTCAAGTAAATCCCCGGGTGACGTATTTTACCGAGGGTATAAATATCACCCGATGAAAAAATGCGTTCATTTATGAATGGTGGAAGCAATATGTAGGTGTAAAATACTGAGACCCATTGTTATTTTTGTGCCCTTATATGGAAATAAAATATTGTGGTACTGATTAAAGATCTATATTACTCAGTTACTTCTATCATACTTCATCATAATAAAACGTGTGTTGTAGAGCCTGGTTATTAAAGGTAAGCTATTGATATACGTTTTTTTTTAATTTATATGATTTTCACGTAATAGCTGCTTTGATAGTCTATTAAGACTGTAATCTAGAAGTAAATTAAAACAAAACTTTTTTTAATTTATTCAGATGTCAAGCTCGGAACGACGACGAACTAAAAGACTCCATGGAACCGCTTACAGAAAAAGACAACTGTCTAAAGAAACTGAAAAAGAGAAGTTGCGGGGCTCTATAGAACAATTTTTGAAAACTCCTGGAGCAGAGGAAGAAAGTGGAAGCACGGCTGGAGATCCTTTTGTTTCAACGCCTGACAGGCAGCAAGTCGTCCCCATAGAGCCACAGATTCCATCGACTTCGGCAGAGCCTTGTACTCCAGAAGAACCAGAGGACATTGAAAGTGGGAGTTTAGAAGATCCAGCTTCATGGCCTAAATCACTTGATAATTCAACAATTGAAGTATTAGTAAAAATGGGACCTACACAAGTAAAAAATTTTTCATTTCCTTTAACAGAACAAGGGCGCTTTTCGGTTCATTATTATACACGAACATTAGCAAATGGTGAAAAAATACCTCGTATGTGGCTAATTTATTCCATTAAGTTAAATTGCGTTTTTTGCTTTTGTTGCAAAATTTTTGGGACCAAAAATATTCAGTTAACAGATGCTGGTTTTTCAGATTGGAAACATTTTTCTAATAATTTATCCAGACACGAATGATCAACTGATCATATTCAAAATTATAAATTATGGACTGAATTAGAAAAAAGATTGAGTACTTACACAACAATCGATCACCAAGAACAACGTATTTTTAATTTGAAACAACAATATTGGTGTAATGTTTTAGAACGTATTGTTGCAATTATATTATTATTGGCAGGACAGTGTTTAGCATTTCGTGGGTCATCCAATAAATTATTCGAATCAAACAATGGAAACTTTTTGAAGACGGTG
>CALNHX010005028.1:15681-115362 GCA_940337035.1 Agriotes lineatus
ATCAGGAGTAGAATGAGGACAGAAACCCCCTCCACTTTTTATTTGATTCGCGGATTCGCGGTTTAATTCGCGGATTTCGCGGTTTTATTCGCGGATTGACCTAATTAATTTCGCGGATTGACCTAATTAATTTCGCGGTTTGATCTAATTAATTTCGCGGTTTGATCTAATTAATTTACATATGTGCTACTGATTAAATTACGCATTAGATTTTTTAATTTGCTTCTGGAATTACGCGTCGGACTTCGGCGGCCATCTTGGATTTCTGGCGGGAATATTTGAAATTTGAATTTTTTCCGATTTTTTCTAAGTTTAATTTGTTGGATTTGAATTTCGCGGTGTGTC
Source organism: Agriotes lineatus (assembly GCA_940337035.1). Lineage (NCBI taxonomy): Eukaryota > Metazoa > Arthropoda > Insecta > Coleoptera > Elateridae > Agriotes > Agriotes lineatus. Next base: position 16,027 of record CALNHX010005028.1, read on the forward strand.
GGCCATCTTGGTGCGCGCGCACTTCTCACGGCGGTTGTTTTTAATTTTCGCGGAAATATTTGAAATTCAAACTGATAGATCTATTTCGCTCTTCGAAGCTGCTGTCTCTCTCTTGCATTCACTCGTGGAAATATTTAAATTTAAAAAATTTATTTGCGGCGGACCCGAGTGGGAATCGAACCCTAGTTTTCTGGTTAACAGCCTTAGCACCTTACCGTTGCGCTATCGAGGTCTGTTGAACATATAGGAAATGAACAAGACGTCATTTCGCAGCTGTGCCGTCACACCGTTCGAGTTGAAACAAACTATTTTTCAAAAATTTATATTATGAGAATAGGGAATGTTTAACATATTGTGTTTACAGGCAGACACAATTTTTAAAAAATTATATATGCAACAGCTTTGCTACTAATAATAATTTTATAATTTGCAATATAGGCGTTGTCCCAAGTTTCTGGTTAATTTCCATTCCCTCAGTGGTTAATTTCCATTCGACCGCAGAAAATTTGAAAAGCTATATGAAATAATGACTTTATTTTATAATTAAAACAGCGAAATCCGCGAATAAATCAGCGAACTTATTTTATATAGCGAAATCACTGCATTACTTTATTCAAAACGCCTTATAATATTACGCAATAGCTTCTGGTTAAATTACGCGATTTTTTCTAAGTTCCCTTTTTAAAACAGGTCGAGACTGGTCGCTCTTTGTTCAACCTTGGTGACGTATTTGCTTTGTCCGTCGGAGGTTGCACTGTAAAACACAGGTGCCGACATGCTCCGGCTCGAGAGTGGGGTGACTCTGACGTAATGTTTTTCGTACCTTCATAAAAGTGGCTGCGGACTCAATAGCGCATCGAATTGCTTCACTCCTAGTCGTCGTGTCAACACCACAAGTTTTACCTAAGATGGATCCTCGAAGTGTTAATAAGTGCCAAGAAAAACCAGGCCCCTACACCAGGAGACCGGCAGCAGAAAAAACAAGTAAGAAAACGCATCTTTTAAATAAAAAACAACACGGTGCACCGCCACAGCTTCCAGCCATGAACGTGGAGGCCAAGGGGTATTCATCACGTCTAGATGCCACCGAGGAGGACCTGCGGGTGTTCATTGAGGAGACGATGCCTTCCTATGACGTAACACCGATCGTGACGCCTGAGATCCGCCAAACCCGACGGGAAAAGAAACGGTTATTATGCGACCTCACTGTGCCTTTAAACAATAGCGCCAGCAAGGTTGTTCATTTGGGACTGGATCCTTATAAACAATTTTCGCCTGTTGCAAGAATTTTGAAGACCGACATTGGAGCAGGTGTTTCATTCACAGCCGAGTCGTTCATGACTTTTGTAGAAGCGCTACCGAACATGTTTGTGATGGCCAAGCAGGGGACTTTCAGATGTGAATTAACTGAGCACACAGTGGAGTACGTGAACAATGATACCTGCAGGATTATTACAAAGGACCCCGAGAACAAGTTTACTCTTTACGTAACGTATGAAACACTATCAAATTTATTGCCGATGTACAACCTGATGGTTGTGAAAATAAATGACTTGAAACGTGTAAAGTGCAATTTCCAAAATTTTGGTGAAGTGATCGTTGACAAAGTAATACATGCAGAAAATTTGTGCCTTGATGATTCAATCATTTTTAATACTCTGCGCTGGACTTTCGCTAACGATATTTTATTGTGGGAACTTGTGTTCAAATTTAAAATGTATGTTATTATAGAACTGCAGAAGTTGATTGATGCAGATGAGCGCATGAAACCGTACATGTCCTAGTTTATATGAAATATTGTATGAAAATGTAAATAAAGAATGTTTTAAACTGTATTTCTTTTTAATTATGCGGCGAGTGTTAGTTTATACATGCGGTAGGTTGGCCGAGTGGTTAAGGCGTCAGACTTAAGATCTGATCTCGAAAGAGGTCGTGGGTTCGATTCCCGCACTTACCATATTTTTAATGTATTTATTATGAGCGTGTTGATTTTTTAAGTTAGTTTATTCACGACGGTCCTACTGTAATAATCGCCCACTGCATAAAAATGGAACATCAGTTTTCACATCCGTTTTCTGCTATCATAGCAGGCCCCTCAGGATCGGGCAAATCGTTTTTTGTAATAAATTTCTTGAAAAATATGAAAAAACTCTGCACTGTAAATTTCGCTAAAGTTATTTGGTGTTATGGCGAGTGGCAAAAATTGTACGAAGATTTAAAATCTTTAGTCGAATTTCAACAAGGTCTGCCAGACATGACATCTTTTGAGGGGTCCGAACCCAAACTTTTAATAATCGACGATTTAATGAGGGAAACAAATAGCTCAGTCGTAGACATATTCACCAAGGGGAGCCATCACCACAATCTCAGTGTTTTTTTTATTACGCAAAACATTTTTCACCAAGGAAAAGGCCAACGGGATATTTCCCTAAATGCCCATTACATTATTCTTTTCAAAAATCCGCGAGATAGAGCTCAAATAAAGCACTTAACCAGACAGATATGTCCCGAAAATCCTCGATTCCTTCAAGAAGCATACGAGGACGCAACAGCTAGGCCACACGGGTATTTGTTATTCGACTTAAAGCAAAGTACACCTGATATAGCGAGGTATAGAACATCGATTTTTCGCCAAGATGGGACGTGCTATATTTATATGCCGAAAAAGGGGTATAAAAGCTCGTACACTAACCAGTTTACTCTCATTCACTAGTGATGTCTCGATCAGTAATTAGAAATTCGGAGTTGTTGCGTGCTCTACATAAACTCGGACCAAAGGAGCGAACCGCATTATTAAAAGCCGTAGGCGATAAACAAATTCATTGTATCTGCGAGTGTGTGCATAATACCTTAAAAGGAAAAATACCTTTATCGCCTAATCAAAAATCAACGATCTCGAAGCATAAAGCTGTTCTTAGGAGTTTAGTCAAGTCTGGAGAGTCTATAAAAAAGAAGCGTCAAATACTAATACAGAAGGGTGGCGCTTTCCTACCACTGATATTAGCTCCATTAATTACTGGTGTATTGAGCTCTATTTTCAAATAAGATGGAAAATACCCGAAAAATGATGATTGTACCGCCTGAATTCATGCATCGCTTTAAGGATACAGAGAAATCAGAGCAAAATATATTATCGCAGCTTGACGACGAAATGCAAAAGGTTTTATCGTCTAAATTAACCGATCACGATAAATGGCTACAGTACAATCAGGTTTTACAAAGGTACCTTCATTTTGCGGATCAAACGAGGCAATCAATCAAGATACCTATAGAATCGAACAACAGGGGTATTTCAGACGCATATATTTTATCGACGCTCCCTAATACTTTTAAGAAAAACGGTGAAGCCTTTTTACAGCTTCTAAGAACGTCGGATGAAGTGGAGTGGGACGGCAAGGGCACAGTCAGCATAAAAGGTGAAATTTTACCGTCCTCCAACATTATTGATTTAATGCATGATGTTCTAAGACCTAAGAAAACTACAAATCCGCCAGGCCGACACAAGTTCCTCGATTACATTAAAGAGAACAATGTACCTCAAGTGCTATTTGGGGATCCTAAACGTCAAAATGTACCAGACGTAAGTAAATCAGATGTGGAGAGTGACGTCGATCCTAAATCAAAGTTAATAGCGCCTGCAACAACGTCCAAGCAAGAGGGTTCAACGCGAAAAACACCGAAAACAACGCAAAGATCGATATCGAAAATAAAGGGTATTTCTGGCTGGGAGCGTCTTAAACTTTAACATAGGAGAATGAATTTGGACGCCATCTATTATGACGTTGCTCACCCTTCAGGCTTCGCCGGCGCAAACTCGTTAATTTCTTCCGTGAAAAATAATCGTCCCAGTGGTGAAGTAAAGGAATGGCTAAAGAAACAGGACGCCTATACTATTCACAAAACTGCAAGAAAAAAATTCCCTAGAAACAAATACATTGTTAGCAACATTTTCGAATTATGGCAAGCTGATCTCTGCGACATGCGCAGTTTAGCCTCACACAACGACGACTATAATTTTATTCTAACCGTAATTGATGTGTTTAGTAAAATGGCCTGGGCGATGCCTCTTAAATCTAAAACGGCTACTTCAGTAATAAACGCATTTCGTGAAATATTTGCTGAAGCCGGTAACACGCCCATAAATTTACAAACCGATAAAGGCAAAGAATTTGTTGCTAGAGCCGTACAGAATTTTTTCAAACAACACGATATCACGTTTTATGTGACGCAAAACCCCGATGTTAAAGCATCAGTCATTGAGCGTTTCAATAGAACATTAAAAACCAGAATGTGGCGCTATTTCACATACTCTAATTCATACAAATACATAGACGTATTACAAAATTTACTGACTTCGTATAACAACCGCTATCATTCAAGCATCAAGATGGCACCCTCCGCAGTAAATGATGGTAATATACTGGAAGTGTGGAACAATCTGTACAGAAAGGGGATGGGAGTCGACAGGAAGCCTAAATATAAAGTGAACCAACATGTAAGAATTAGTAGAACGAAGGACGCATTCGAGAAAGGATATGAAACTAATTGGAGCGGCGAAGTGTTTATAATTAAAAAAGTGATTCTTAGAAAACCACCTGTGTACGAAATAGTTGATTTAAGCAACGATACGATAGAGGGCGTCTTTTATGAAGAGGAATTACAGCCAGTGACTTTGGATGATAACGCTTTGTTTAAAGTCGAACAAGTGTTAAAAGAAAGAGGACACGGTCAGCGCAAAGAGTACTTTGTAAAGTGGCGAAATTATAACGACAAGTTCAACTCTTGGATTCCTGCAGCTAATCTTCAGCAACTATGAATACAGATGAAGAATTTTATCTAACATTACTTAGCAATAGTTCTATGAGCTATTTTCCAAATAACACCACAGCACAATTCATAACGCAGCTCCCTAAACGAATAAGGTTACCGGGGCAATGGGTTACAGGTATTGCGGAAGTGCAATATCCATGCTCCTTTTTGGCCGTGACAGATACAGAAAATCTAGTCTATTATCGCACAGAAATACCTAAAGTGCAAGCCGGAGAAGAAACGTATGCTGAGTTGAAAAAAGTATTGCAAAACGCTAATTCATATTTTAAAAGTGATAGAGAACAAATTTACTATGGTAGCGATGGATGGCACGTAATCTGTATTCAGCCCGGCAATTATGAAAACATTGAACATATTACAGCCGAAATTAACAATCACAGGTTATTAGAAAAGTTGCTGAATTTTCAATATAATAGAGTAACAAAACGCGTGTCTCTTGAAATTAAAACGTCGTCATTGAAAATGCTAGGATTTTCACAACGTCTGGCCTTACAACTTGGTTATAAACCTGATATAAATATAGCTGAAGCACCTGTACCAAGTCACCCCGCAAATATCTGGGTTGGTTTACCATCACAAATGTTTATTTACTGCGATATTGTGGAACCACAGCTTGTAGGAGATGTCTTGGCTCCGCTTCTTCGTATTGTTAACGTGACCTCTGATAATTATAATTACGGTTGCCACAAAGACGCCATATTTTCGCCGACTCATTATATAAATGTCATGAAGAGGGAATTTGAGAATATCGAGATAAATATAAGGACCGAAACGTCGGGTGTGATGCCATTCGAGTTTGGAACGTTGAGTTTAAAACTACACTTTAAGAGGATACAGTAGCTGCTATGGATTGTCCTTATCAACAATACTACACCAATCAGGCAGGTCAAGGCGTTGGAGCTATCTACAGAGGAGCAGCCTACCAGAGAGGTCATGGTATCGGAAGCTTTTTAGGAGGAATATTTCGTAGTATCCTGCCTCTTTTTAAAACGGGTGCTAAAGTTGTTGGAAAGGAAGCTTTAAGGACAGGCGCTAACATTTTAGGAGATGTTAGTGAAAGTCGACCGCTAAAAGAAGCGTTCCATAACCGTGTACAGGAGGCTGGAAAGAATCTCAAACGTAAAGCCGACAGAAAAATAGATACTCTAATGGAAGGATCGGGATATAAAAGGCAACGCACTCTGAATTACAATCAGTCTACAAGAAAAAACGCTAAGCAGAAGCTGGTCAAACCCGCATACGCCGATATCTTCACCAGCAAGTAGTTTTCACAATGGCGTTTTTGCATGCGCAGTCTTGTGAGTGTGTTAAATCAGAGTTAGATTTGTTCGCTCTGCCCGCAACTCAAACCAGTATCGAAAATGGACAATGGATTTTTTACAAACCGCTTTCCTCGCTTAATGACGATGCACCGATTGAATTTATTGTGCCTGGAAACGGTAACGATTATATCGATTTAAGTCAGACCATGTTATACATTACTGCTAAAATTGTTAAACAAGATGATACACCATTAACCGACAAAGATGATGTAGGCCCTGTTAATAATTGGATGCACTCTATGTTTAATCAAGTTGAGGTGTATTTGAATCAGAAGCTTGTGAGCCCACCAAACAATACATACGCATACCGCTCATACATTGAAACTCTGCTGAATTACGGCAATGGTGCTAAATCAACCCATTTAACATGCACACTATGGTACAACGACACAGCCAATAACATGGATGACATCACTACGCACAATGAAGGATTTGTAAAGCGGAAATTTTTTACTGCTGCAAGTAAGCAAGTCGAAATGATGGGACATGTGCATTCCGATTTATTCAATCAAGAAAAATTTCTTATAAACGGAGTTGAAATGAAAGTCAAATTTATCAGATCCCGAGATTCTTTCAATTTAATGGCAGCCGAAGGATCTACATTCAAAGTGAAAATTAGTGATGCCAGCTTACTAGTGAGAAAAATGAAAATAAACCCGTCTATTTTGTTGGCTCACACCAAAGCTTTGGCGACTGCGCCTGCTAAATACCCCATTACAAGATCCGATGTTAAAGTGTTAACTATTCCGGCTGGTGTGCAAAGAAAATCTTTAGATAATATTTTTCTGGGGCAATTACCAAAACGATGCATTGTAGGTTTTGTATCGAATAAAGCATTTAACGGCCATTATGCAGCAAACCCTTTCAATTTTAATAACTACAAAATCAATTATTTCTCCCTATACATCGACGGTCAACAAATTCCTTCAAAACCTCTACAGCCTGATTTCTCTAAGAATGGCATGTACGTTCAAGCATATCACACACTATTTTCCGGTAGCGGTATACATTTCCTCAATGAAGGCAACGCTATAAAACGTGAAGATTACCCTCATGGCTACTGTCTATTTGCTTTTGATTTAACCCCCGATCTGGCTGCAAATGCAACAACACACTGGAACCTTCTTAAAAATGGCGCTCTACGGTTAGAGGCGGGTTTTCAAGACGCGCTAGAAGAAACTATTAATTGTCTAGTTTATGCAGAGTTCGATAACGTCGTAGAAATTGACAAACACAGAAATGTGCTGGTGGATTTTAGTAGTTAAAAACCAACAACGGTTTTTTTAAATTTAGTCATGCTCAAACATTTCGTCAGTATGGACAGTGTCTTCGTAGATCTGCAAGGGTTCCGTGGTGATAAGAAACAGTTTATTCCGAAAGAAGTGGCTGTTATTTCAGCAGATGGCAACCAGTTAGCAATTTTCGTTTTAAAACCCCCTGCAAAATATGACACTCTGCCCTATTTCGTTAAAAAAGGCATAAACTATCTGGAGCATAGACATCACGGTCTAACCTGGGATTGTGGTACTATACATTTTGATGAATTTGAAACAGAGCTAACAAGACTTCTCAAAAAATTTGAAAAAGTGTACGTTAAGGGCCAAGAAAAGAAGGAGGTTCTAAGTTTTCTGAATAAAATCGTCGTAAATTTGGAGGATCTCGAGTGCCCGTCTTTAAAAGTTCTGCGAAAAACTACTGCTGCCGTACGTTGCCTCAATCACAACATCCGTTCGCCTGTATGTGCATTGGAAAACATACTAATTTTATCCGACTGGTGGCGCAATGAATACACTGGAAGTTCAGAAAATATTGCAAACAATCCCGAGTCTGTTGAATGTGAAACGCTATGTTTTTGCTTCTGATCAACTCCCTACAAGAATTGCAAGACCTGTGGCAATCATCGTCAACACAGATCCAGCAAACCGACCTGGACAACATTGGAATGCAGTGTATATAGACCAATATGGATATGGGGAATACTTTGATTCATACGGCCGCCCTCCAAGCGGTTATCATTTAAAATTTTTACAACAAAATTCAATCAGCTGGTCTCATAATCCAAAAATTTTGCAAGATTTTAGCTCTAACGTTTGCGGCATATACTGTTTAATGTATTTATATTTTAAAATGGATGGTGCATCTATGATAAGTTTTGTAAATCTGTTCACTGATAATTTAGTTTCTAATGACACATATGTAAAAGCACTATATATCCAATACTTCACCTTAATAAACTTGTTTAATGTTATTTAGAAAATAAAAACAAATAGTTTGTAATTAAACATATTTTTATTACACACACAAAATATTTAATAAATGTATTTACAATATTCGACTGTTTTATTTACAAAAATTAACAGCCTCTTAAGCCTAGCATGCAAAATAAAACTAACATGCAATTAAAATCTAGCATGCAGTTACAGTTAGCGCAAATTGGGGCATGTGACAATAAGTGCAATATTTAATGTACGTTTTGCGACAGTCGTGGTTAGTTTTCTAAAATGATTGAAATTAAATATTATGAAAGCAATTGCCACAAAGCGGGTCTTATGAAATGTGAACACTAACCACACGTCGAAAATACGTACGATCAAATAAGCAATTACATGTAAACATAATGCATAAATTAAAAATTAGTTTAAATACTTTTGTTTTACAAAAATATGTGGCTACAAGTGCAATAAGTTGTTGCATAAAAACATCATAAAAAGTTAAAAAAAGACTTACATTATACGTCATGCATCATAAAGTTAACAAGACAAAAAAGACTGACATTAGGTGTCTTCTATATACCCGTACGGAACAGTATCGAAGACATCCTCGATACGCCTACGTTTATTATATTGCACGCGGTATATTTTTCGCTCGGGCTTCGATATTACATCATAAGCATTTGTACGCGCTATTTTTCTGCCGTTTTCTACAAATGTTGGATCCGCATTGTTTACCACCATACTTTTCATTACATCGAAATTCACTTTTTCGGAGTTTTTATAATTAAGTGTTATGCCCTTAACTTTGCAAATCACGATATCGGTGTTTTTGTTTGTAGAAAACAGTTTATAGGAATAGTTTTTAGGCCCGCCACTAACAAATTCGGTTATTCGACTACCGGGACCGTACTCTGCAATTTCGTCCGTCATGTCGCCTAAAAAATCACCTACTGGAGGGGCCCATTCACCTGTTTTCTTTATAAACAATACGCTATCCGTGTCGAAATACAAAACACGCCGCCCTAGCTTCTCTAAAAAACTGTACAAGACTAACCGTGCGTTGGCTGTCGTGTAAGCAGCAATCGCAACATTCACAGTGTTTAGGGGTTCGACACCATCCTCGTTGTGTCCCCATTGTACAACTATAACTTCATCGCTAACGTGCACGAGTGAATGAACCTCCTTTGAGGGGTCTGTCATCAAACGGAAGAACTCGAACGCATCTGAAATGACGGATGTTTTCGTCAGGTTCTCCCGTTGTCCGAATTTCCCCCACAAAGAATTCAGACACAGCTTTGCGTTATACCGACGCCCCGGGTTTACGCTGATGTCGCCCTTGTTCAAATGAACACCCTCTTTCTCGTAATAATTTTTTATGTAACGGTCCTCAGTATCGGTATCAATGCACCACGCCGGAAACCCACTACTCTCCTGTTTGACTTTTAAAAAATTGTTTACATAATTTGAAAAAAGCCCACCTGATTTAGCATCGCGGTCGTACTTTGTGATCGCGTACTCCCAAATTTCGTAAACCTCGATTATTGTGTACCCCAACTCTATTGCCTTACGCAGCTCGTCAGCGACATAAGTGCCTACAAATTGACGCTCATCTTGCGTATGAGTGCACGTCGCTTGATTTAGCGTTTCACCACACTCTTTACACAAAACAAACATCAATTTGCCGTGCAGCCTTAAAGGCAATACAGGGTGATACAGGTTTGAGGGTGGCAGGACGCAACATTTTACAAGGCCCTCGACAGTGGTTAGGTCGACTCCACGACACTCGTTAACACCTACGTACAATTTAGGGTGCCCTATGGGGTATTTTCCATATTTGTTAACATAAGGGTACAGGGAGATCACGTCGTAATAACAAATTTCCTCGTCCGGTGCCGCTCTATGGTACAGTTTCACGGCATTTGTGCGCCCGCCGAAAAAACTATCGCGCGGATTGAGGGGCATGTTTTTAATGATGTCGATATTACGCTCTAAAAACGCAGCGGCTTCGTGATTTCGTTTCACATAATTTGTAAAATAACACTCGCGCATTTCAACGAGATTGTAACCTAGCCTGCGAATTCTCGCTGATACGGCCTCTGTGTTCTCGCGGCGTGCGAACATTGTATCGTATTTATTTCGGTCGCTAAGTGGCCTTGTCTGGTCTTTGAAACATTGCTCGCAACCGTGAAAATAACAACCGTGAAACTGGTACACAGTGTTCGTTTCACGACAGAAGCCGTCAACGAGAATTCCCTCAGGCAGTCTAACCTCGCGCCCTGTCCCCGCGTGCTGGATACGAGCACCCTCGCTGTGTGTTACCCACAAAATCCATTTAATTGCAGCAGCAGACTGACGATCCCCCAACCTATAACCTCCATGGGGTATAAGTCCTATAGTTTTAGGAGTTAAAAAATTGCGTCTATAAACCAACATGCATGCGCTAGCTATAGTTGCGACGTTGTCCTTTAGGGGGTGCACGCCATTTTCCGAAAAATATTGGTGACTAAAGGACAGCGTCGCCTTTCTTAGAATGTTAACATCCTGTACACAGTAAGCAACCAGATCACGCTGCATATCAAAAATAACACCAGCTTCACTTTCCGCATTGTACCACCTAAAAAAAGCTTTCCGCCCCGCCTCAGACATACTGTCAGGGCCATAATACCTGGAGTGTGGCAGAGGCCCAACGTAATTTTGGTTTTCGGCAGTGTTGAAAAAATGCGGAAAGTGACCCTTAGCGTCGTTGAAACCGAATGTCTTCGGTAGATTCGCGAGCGGCATGGACATAAAATTTAATGAATCTAAAAAACGTATGTTGTTACACGTTAAAGACATAATTTTTGTCCCCGTGGAGATTATTTGGGGGTTCCATTTCGGCTGATCTTCTAATACAGCCTTTAAAATAAAATGCCCGTCGTATGAGCGCATGTTGTGAGCTAGGGCCACAACGGCGCAACCTGCTTTACGTTGGGCGAGATCAGACAGATAATTCAACAACTGTTCAACAGGTGCATCCCTAAAAACGTGTTGCCGCACTCCACACATGTAACAAATTTGATCCATGTCATCACTCGACAGGCAAACATTGCAAACAGTTTGAACTACACACAAATTTGGGACATGCAGAAACACGTTGTTAGTATTTCCAAATGCTGTGTCCTGCCTGCATTCAAAGTCGAAAAATACATAAAAGTGTAATTTCTCGTTCAACAGTTTAACATCCGCCTTATTCGTAACCATATAACAGTTGTGCCTGATGGGCTGATCACTCTTACATTTGTAGCAGCGTTTATATCCACATCTATGATTTGAATTCGCGGGAACCGTTACATAGCAGGTTCGACAACGCTTGAATTGTTCGCACACTTGCTTTAAAAGGTGTCTGTTAAAGCAGGCGTCCCCTCTAAAATCTCTGCTACAAATGTTGCAAGCAATCATATCGTTATTTTTGACGCAGGGTGGGCTATCGTGGCAACAGGGGCACAAATACGGGCAGTTTTTGTGGCGATTCCTGTCATTGGCACGCGCACGACATAGTTCACAAAAATAAGCTGTTGCAAACGCACCTGTTAAACTGGTTATGACATTGTAATGATTATTTTCGAACAGCAAGTTTAAAACAACCCTATCGTCTGATCTCGGCCCCTCGTAACACACTGTTTTACCTAACCTATGATTATAAACTACTATAGTATATCCGGTCAGATACGACTGAAACTCGGCAACATGTTCAAGCGTACCACCGTTTGTCAAGTCCACACCTGCACAGTGACACAAGCGCTTAGAGAGCTCGTTAAGGGGATGCAAACCTTGCCTCACAAGCTCGAAGTTGTCGTCCTGTCTGCGCCACGCAATAGCTACCACAAGGGCTTTCGACAAACAGTGATTGTCGCTATTGTTTATGGCAATTATGCTGTGTTTACGGCGACAAAACTCCTCAAAACTCACCCCCTTCATGCTTAGACGGCCTTTGCCGAATCCTACAGGCAGACTTATTCTGTCCACGTGCAGGTGTAGCTCGTCGTGGGCGAAGAAACGTGCGTTGCTCTGCAGCACCTTGTCGATTGTGGCCAACATAACGTCGACAGACAGCTGGCTGACTTTACGGAATGAAAAGCCAAGGGGCTTGTCGGCGAAATTGGCGTTCCGTAGAGTCATCCCTATTCGGTCAGAGGGCGCAGCTCCCCGCGATGCGTGAAGAATGATTTCGTTTAATCCATTCTGTAAAGAAAATGGAAATATTTACAAATGATGTATTTTATGGAAAAATAATGTTTTTTATGGAGAAATGATGTTTTTTTATGGCAAAATAGTTTAATAAGTCGTCACACAAACCTTCAGCCAAGAAATAGGGTTCGCATCGTCGTCCATCAGCTTGAATCGGAACGCAAGGGCTGTGGCGTGTATATTAAATTTTTTTATTAATTTTGTGCCCTCGGAAATAACCTCCAAATGCCTGAACACTGTAGGCGGTTTGTCAGACATCTGTAAAACGAAAAAACGCATTAATTAAATAACTAAAATAAAAATTTGCCTGACTTTAATCACACATAAAACTGCGCTAAAATATAAATTCTAGGGCTGACTTACATGTAAAACGAAGAAACGCATTAATTAAATATAAAATAAAAATTTGCCAGACTTTAATCACACATAAAGTGCACTAAAATATAAATTCTAGGGCTGACTTACATCGGCATTCTGTTGAGGTAACCCCTTTGCACTGCTGTGAACGGTGGAAGGCATTGAGTAGTCCAGCGGTTCCTGAAATTTAAAAAAAAATGTTAAAAACCATAGTTATATTTAATACAAAAAATTGTTAAATGTGCACTTTTTAAAATCACTACTTACGTCTTTCTGAGCGGCTGCACTGCTAACTATAGGGTTTGCAGATGCGGCATTTGGAAGACGCCCCCCATCCAATGAAACAATCTGTAATTTTATATAGTTAAGTAAACTAACTTGCTACATCGAATAAAATTAAATAGTTTTTTTCAAAAAATAAATTTTTTAAAGTAAATTGACGGTGTATGTTTTAAAATAAACACTTACGCCTTTCGAACAGGATGGCACGCTAACACCACTAAGCGAACTAGTTGAGGGTATCGACCCCTGACCGGGAAGCTGTAAACAAAGTTTAAAATGTGAATCGTGTCACTACGTTGAAAAACGTACCGCGAAATTATTGCAAATAACGCTTGTAACATGAGCAGTTATACAGCCATAATTTCAAAAACATTTTGGATTTTTTATACGGTTAAATAATGTGTATGCAATAATTTTTACCATAGGTTGACGTATTTCAGCAACCCGCTTGACCAGCTTATTAAAAGTTTCCCTATGATCAATAGGGATGAAACTATCACCACACGCGATTTTATACCACAATATATCATGTGCTAGCAGAATAAAACGATCGTTTGTAAATACACCTCGATTGAACCAGTTTAAAATGTCGTAAACGGATAGAGTGGAAAAGTTTTCCATGGTCGTTTTTAAAGCAAACACGAGCGAACACACTTACAAGGCGGACAGCGACGTAAGAATGGGCTAACGCTCCACAAAAATTGAAAGTTTCAACCTCGGGACCCCACCACTCCACGCTAATGACAATGCAATAACTTTCAGACGTCACAACAGGCTTTTTCAAGGAACTGCGCTTTTAAACAGGAGAAAGCTGACATGAATCAGCCTGTTTTCTAAACATACAATTGAGCGCATCGCCCCGGGCTAAACCGTTAGAGTCCGTCAACAATGCGGCCTGCTTTTGTCCAGGAAACTACTCGTTCTAGAAGGCATTTACAAAATTCAAACGACTCCTACATAAACACACCGATTTGCTTAATTAAAATTTCGGCTGTAACCTTCCGGCACACAATCGTAAGACATCAAACGGTTTTTAAATTTTAATTTTAACTGCACGCTGGCGTAATTATTTCATTATCGAGGCTTTGAATCAACTATAAATCGATTTTGAAATACCAGCTCGTAGAATCACGCAAAATCGTTTGTAACGCTGTTTAAAAAAGGAGAAAACAAGATTAGTCATCTCTGCAGGCCGGAGACTGTTTCTAATAAATAACCAAAACTTCTTAGCCTAATGGCAATTATGAAATCTAACATACATAAACACGCCGATGTGCTTAATTAAAAGGTATCTGTAACCTAATGGGACAACATCGTAATACATCAGGCGCTTTGAAATTTTAATTTTAACTGCAAAATTATTTCATTGACAGCAACGACGAGAACTATAGCGTTAATAAACGGGGCGAATGATAACACTAAATAAGCGCGCATGTTAAAAATACACAAAATCAAGCACCCACAATGAGCCATTAAAAACAGTAACTTAATAATGTTAAAATTCTCACTTATTCGACAAACTTCGAAAAGCATATCTCGGTAATAAACTGATGCAGAAGCGGATAAAAGCAAGAGTTCCCATAGCTCAGGGGATCAGGTGCCTGGGTACTGGCCAAACAACTAGGGTTCAATTCCCACTCGGGGCCGTCGCAAAGAGCTTTTTTAAATTAAATAAATGCGAGAAAACCAAGATGGCCGACACCCCGGGAAGTTTAAATTCAAAAAAATGGGACTTAGAAAAAATCTGAAAAATTCAAATTTCAAATATTCCCGCCAGAAATCCAAGATGGCCGCCGAAGTCCGACGCGTAATTCCAGAAGCAAATTAAAAAATCTAATGCGTAATTTAATCAGTAGCACATATGTAAATTACATATCAAACTTCATATGTGATTAATTAGGTCAATCCGCGAATTCGCGGTTTAATTAGAGCATTTGATTCGCGGTTTAATTGACGGTTTAATTAGATCAATCAATTTAATCGATCATTTTAATTGACCCAATTAAAAACAAAATGGCCGCTATCCTGTCCACTGTTCTACTGCCTTAATTCTCGTTTTTGTATTAATATAGTAAAAGTTAATGCTTTGGGGTGTTATTAGATGCAGTATTAAATTATAGCAAAGCACGAAAAGCGGCCTTGATGAACGCCGGCGTTTATCAGCACTTTTTGTTTGTGTCGAATTCGCAAATCGTTTATATATAACGCTTTTCAACATTCTGCGGTTTTTCATTCTATTTTTAAACACGCAGCAATTATTTAATGGCGGCTATACATGGTCAATAGAGATAGATAAATTCTATTTATTACTCAATATAAATCCTGCAAGTGCCTTAATTCTCGTTTTTGTATTAATATAGTAAAAGTTAATGCTTTGGGGTGTTATTAGATGCGGTATTAAATTATAGCAAAGCACGAAAAGCGGCCTTGGTGAACGCCGGCGTTTATCAGCACTTTTTGTTTGTGTCGAATTCGCAAATCGTCAATATAAACCTTTTCAACACTTTGCGGTGTTTCATTCAATTTTTAAACACGCAGCAATTATTTAATGGCGGCTATACAACGTCAATAGAGATAGATAAATTCTATTTATTACTCAATATAAATCCTGCAAGTGCCTTAATTCTCGTTTTTGTATTAATATAGTAAAAGTTAATGCTTTGGGGTGTTATTAGATGCGGTATTAAATTATAGCAAAGCACGAAAAGCGGCCTTGGTGAACACCGGCGTTTATCAGCACTTTTTGTTTGTGTCGAATTCGCAAATCGTCAATATAAAGCTTTTCAACACTTTCCGGTGTATCATTCAATTTTTAACATCGCAGCAATTTGGAAATGGCGTCTGTACAACGTCAATAGAGATAGATAAATTCTATTTATTACTCAATATAAATCCTGCAAGTGCCTTAATTCTCGTTTTTGTATTAATATAGTAAAAGTTAATGCTTTGGGGTGTTATTAGATGCGGTATTAAATTATAGCAAAGCACGAAAAGCGGCCTTGATGAACGCCGGCGTTTATCAGCACTTTTTGTTTGTGTCGAATTCGCAAATCGTTTATATATAAAGCTTTTCAACATTCTGCGGTGTTTCATTCAATTTTTAAACACGCAGCAATTATTTAATGGCGGCTATACATGGTCAATAGAGATAGATAAATTCTATTTATTACTCAATATAAATAATGCAAGTGCCTTAATTCTCGTTTTTGTATTAATATAGTAAAAGTTAATGCTTTGGGGTGTTATTAGATGCGGTATTAAATTATAGCAAAGCACGAAAAGCGGCCTTGGTGAACGCCGGCGTTTATCAGCACTTTTGGTTGGTGTCGAATTAGCAAAAGCGTCAATATAAAGCTTTTCAACACTTTCCGGTGTATCATTCAATTTTTAACATCGCAGCAATTTGGAAATGGCGGCTGTACAACGTCAATAGAGATAGATAAATTCTATTTATTACTCAATATAAATCCTGCAAGTGCCTTAATTTTCGTTTTTGTATTAATATAGTAAAAGTTAATGCTTTGGGGTGTTATTAGATGCGGTATTAAATTATAGCAAAGCACGAAAAGCGGCCTTGGTGAACGCCGGCGTTTATCAGCACTTTTTGTTTGTGTCGAATTCGCAAATCGGCAATATAAAGCTTTTCAACGCTTTGCGGTGTTTCATTCAATTTTTAAACACAATTATTTAATGGCGGCTATAGAACGTCAATAGAGATAGATAAATTCTATTTATTAATCTGTATAAATCCTTCATGTGCCCTAACTATCGTATTTATTTAAATTGGTAAAGATTAATGCTTTGGGGTGTTAAGAGATGTCATATTAAATTATAGCAAAGCACGAAAAGCAGCTTGGGTGAACGCCGGCGTTTATCAGCAATCTTTAATGTGTCGAATTCGGAAATCTTCAATATAAAGCTTTTCATCACTCAGCGGTGTCGCGTTCAGTTTTTAACAATGCAGCAGTTCGTAAATGGCGAATGTACAACGTCGAACGGGTTAGATAGATTTTAGTTGTCAATATAAATCCTGCAGGTGCCTTAAATCTCGTTTTTGTACTAATATAGTAAAAGTTAATGCTTTGGGGTGTTATTAGATGCGGTATTAAATTATAGCAAAGCACGAAAAGCAGCCTGGGCACACGCCTGCGTTTATCGGCACTCTTTGTTTCTGTCGAATTCGCAAATCGTCAATATAAAGCTTTTCAACACTTTGCGGTGTATCATTCAATTTTTAGCAACGCAGCAATTTGGAAATGGCGGCTGTACAACGTCAATAGAGATAGATAAATTCTATTTATTACTCAATATAAATCCTGCAAGTGCCTTAATTCTCGTTTTTGTATTAAAATAGTAAAAGTTAAGGCTTTGGGGTGTTATTAGATGCGGTATTAAATTATAGCAACGCATGAAAAGCGGCCTTGGTGAACGCAGCCGTTTATCAGCACTTTTTGTTTGTGTCGAATTAGCAAAAGCGTAAATATAAAGCTTTTCAACACTTTGCGGTGTATCATTCAATTTTTAGAAACGCAGCAATTTGGAAATGGCGGCTATACAACTTCAATAGAGATAGATAAATTCTATTTATTACTCAATATAAATCCTGCAAGTGCCTTAATTCTCGTTTTTGTATTAATATAGTAAACGTTAATGCTTTGGGGTGTTATCAGATGCGGTATTAAATTATAGCAAAGCACGAAAAGCGGCCTTGGTGAACGCCGGCGTTTATCAGCACTTTTGGTTGGTGTCGAATTAGCAAAAGCGTCAATATAAAGCTTTTCAACACTTTGCGCTGTATCATTCAATTGTTAACAACGCAGCAATTTGGAAATGGCGGCTGTACAACGTCAATTGAGATAGATAAATTCTATTTATTACTCAATATAAATCTTGCAAGTGCCTTAATTCTCGTTTTTGTATTAATATAGTAAAGGTTAATGCTTTGGGGTGTTATTAGATGCGGTATTAAATTATAGCAAAGCACGAAAAGCGGCCTTGGTGAACACCGGCGTTTATCAGCACTTTTTGTTTGTGTCGAATTCGCAAATCGTCAATATAAACCTTTTCAACACTTTGCGGTGTTTCATTCAATTTTTAAACACGCAGCAATTATTTAATGGCGGCTATACAACGTCAATAGAGATAGATAAATTCTATTTATTACTCAATATAAATCCTGCAAGTGCCTTAATTCTCGTTTTTGTATTAATATAGTAAAAGTTAATGCTTTGGGGTGGTATTAGATGCGGTATTAAATTATAGCAAAGCACGAAAAGCGGCCTTGGTGAACGCCGGCGTTTATCAGCACTTTTTGTTTGTGTCGAATTCGCAAATCGTCAGTATAAACCTTTTCAACACTTTGCGGTGTTTCATTCAATTTTTAAACACGCAGCAATTATTTAATGGCGGCTGTACAACGTCAATAGAGATAGATAAATTCTATTTATTACTCAATATAAATCCTGCAAGTGCCTTAATTCTCGTTTTTGTATTAATATAGTAAAAGTTAATGCTTTGGGGTGTTATTAGATGCGGTATTAAATTATAGCAAAGCACGAAAAGCGGCCTTGATGAACGCCGGCGTTTATCAGCACTTTTTGTTTGTGTCGAATTCGCAAATCGTTTATATATAAAGCTTTTCAACATTCTGCGGTGTTTCATTCAATTTTTAAACATGCAGCAATTATTTAATGGCGGCTATACATGGTCAATAGAGATAGATAAATTCTATTTATTACTCAATATAAATAATGCAAGTGCCTTAATTCTAGTTTTTGTATTAATATAGTAAAAGTTAATGCTTTGGGGTGTTATTAGATGCGGTATTAAATTATAGCAAAGCACGAAAAGCGGCCTTGGTGAACGCCGGCGTTTATCCGCACTTTTGGTTGGTGTCGAATTAGCAAAAGCGTCAATATAAAGCTTTTCAACACTTTCCGGTGTATCATTCAATTTTTAACATCGCAGCAATTTGGAAATGGCGGCTGTACAACGTCAATAGAGATAGATAAATTCTATTTATTACTCAATATAAATCCTGCAAGTGCCTTAATTCTCGTTTTTGTATTAATATAGTAAAAGTTAATGCTTTGGGGTGTTATTAGATGCAGTATTAAATTATAGCAAAGCACGAAAAGCGGCCTTGATGAACGCCGGCGTTTATCAGCACTTTTTGTTTGTGTCGAATTCGCAAATCGGCAATATAAAGCTTTTCAACGCTTTGCGGTGTTTCATTCAATTTTTAAACACAATTATTTAATGGCGGCTATAGAACGTCAATAGAGATAGATAAATTCTATTTATTAATCTGTATAAATCCTTCATGTGCCCTAACTATCGTATTTATTTAAATTGGTAAAGATTAATGCTTTGGGGTGTTAAGAGATGTCATATTAAATTATAGCAAAGCACGAAAAGCAGCTTGGGTGAACGCCGGCGTTTATCAGCAATCTTTAAAGTGTCGAATTCGGAAATCTTCAATATAAAGCTTTTCATCACTCAGCGGTGTCGCGTTCAGTTTTTAACAATGCAGCAGTTCGTAAATGGCGAATGTACAACGTCGAACGGGTTAGATAGATTTTAGTTGTCAATATAAATCCTGCAGGTGCCTTAAATCTCGTTTTTGTACTAATATAGTAAAAGTTAATGCTTTGGGGTGTTATTAGATGCGGTATTAAATTATAGCAAAGCACGAGAAGCAGCCTGGGCACACGCCTGCGTTTATCGGCACTCTTTGTTTCTGTCGAATTCGCAAATCGTCAATATAAAGCTTTTCAACACTTTGCGGTGTATCATTCAATTTTTAGCAACGCAGCAATTTGGAAATGGCGGCTGTACAACGTCAATAGAGATAGATAAATTCTATTTATTACTCAATATAAATCCTGCAAGTGCCTTAATTCTCGTTTTTGTATTAAAATAGTAAAAGTTAATGCTTTGGGGTGTTATTAGATGCGGTATTAAATTATAGCAACGCATGAAAAGCGGCCTTGGTGAACGCAGCCGTTTATCAGCACTTTTTGTTTGTGTCGAATTAGCAAAAGCGTAAATATAAAGCTTTTCAACACTTTGCGGTGTATCATTCAATTTTTAGAAACGCAGCAATTTGGAAATGGCGGCTATACAACTTCAATAGAGATAGATAAATTCTATTTATTACTCAATATAAATCCTGCAAGTGCCTTGATTCTCCTTTTTGTATTAATATAGTAAACGTTAATGCTTTGGGGTGTTATCAGATGCGGTATTAAATTATAGCAAAGCACGAAAAGCGGCCTTGGTGAACGCCGGCGTTTATCAGCACTTTTGGTTGGTGTCGAATTAGCAAAAGCGTCAATATAAAGCTTTTCAACACTTTGCGCTGTATCATTCAATTTTTAACAACGCAGCAATTTGGAAATGGCGGCTGTACAACGTCAATTGAGATAGATAAATTCTATTTATTACTCAATATAAATCTTGCAAGTGCCTTAATTCTCGTTTTTGTATTAATATAGTAAAGGTTAATGCTTTGGGGTGTTATTAGATGCGGTATTAAATTATAGCAAAGCACGAAAAGCGGCCTTGGTGAACACCGGCGTTTATCAGCACTTTTTGTTTGTGTCGAATTCGCAAATCGTCAATATAAACCTTTTCAACACTTTGCGGTGTTTCATTCAATTTTTAAACACGCAGCAATTATTTAATGGCGGCTATACAACGTCAATAGAGATAGATAAATTCTATTTATTACTCAATATAAATCCTGCAAGTGCCTTAATTCTCGTTTTTGTATTAATATAGTAAAAGTTAATGCTTTGGGGTGGTATTAGATGCGGTATTAAATTATAGCAAAGCACGAAAAGCGGCCTTGATGAACGCCGGCGTTTATCAGCACTTTTTGTTTGTGTCGAATTCGCAAATCGTCAGTATAAACCTTTTCAACACTTTGCGGTGTTTCATTCAATTTTTAAACACGCAGCAATTATTTAATGGCGGCTGTACAACGTCAATAGAGATAGATAAATTCTATTTATTACTCAATATAAATCCTGCAAGTGCCTTAATTCTCGTTTTTGTATTAATATAGTAAAAGTTAATGCTTTGGGGTGGTATTAGATGCGGTATTAAATTATAGCAAAGCACGAAAAGCGGCCTTGATGAACGCCGGCGTTTATCAGCACTTTTTGTTTGTGTCGAATTCGCAAATCGTCAGTATAAACCTTTTCAACACTTTGCGGTGTTTCATTCAATTTTTAAACACGCAGCAATTATTTAATGGCGGCTATACAACGTCAATAGAGATAGATAAATTCTATTTATTACTCAATATAAATCCTGCAAGTGCCTTAATTCTCGTTTTTGTATTAATATAGTAAAAGTTAATGCTTTGGGGTGGTATTAGATGCGGTATTAAATTATAGCAAAGCACGAAAAGCGGCCTTGATGAACGCCGGCGTTTATCAGCACTTTTTGTTTGTGTCGAATTCGCAAATCGTCAGTATAAACCTTTTCAACACTTTGCGGTGTTTCATTCAATTTTTAAACACGCAGCAATTATTTAATGGCGGCTATACAACGTCAATAGAGATAGATAAATTCTATTTATTACTCAATATAAATCCTGCAAGTGCCTTAATTCTCGTTTTTGTATTAATATAGTAAAAGTTAATGCTTTGGGGTGGTATTAGATGCGGTATTAAATTATAGCAAAGCACGAAAAGCGGCCTTGATGAACGCCGGCGTTTATCAGCACTTTTTGTTTGTGTCGAATTCGCAAATCGTCAATATAAACCTTTTCAACACTTTGCGGTGTTTCATTCAATTTTTAAACACGCAGCAATTATTTAATGGCGGCTATACAACGTCAATAGAGATAGATAAATTCTATTTATTACTCAATATAAATCCTGCAAGTGCCTTAATTCTCGTTTTTATATTAATATAGTAAAAGTTAATGCTTTGGGGTGGTATTAGATGCGGTATTAAATTATAGCAAAGCACGAAAAGCGGCCTTGGTGAACGCCGGCGTTTATCAGCACTTTTTGTTTGTGTCGAATTCGCAAATCGTCAGTATAAACCTTTTCAACACTTTGCGGTGTTTCATTCAATTTTTAAACACGCAGCAATTATTTAATGGCGGCTGTACAACGTCAATAGAGATAGATAAATTCTATTTATTACTCAATATAAATCCTGCAAGTGCCTTAATTCTCGTTTTTGTATTAATATAGTAAAAGTTAATGCTTTGGGGTGTTATTAGATGCGGTATTAAATTATAGCAAAGCACGAAAAGCGGCCTTGATGAACGCCGGCGTTTATCAGCACTTTTTGTTTGTGTCGAATTCGCAAATCGTTTATATATAAAGCTTTTCAACATTCTGCGGTGTTTCATTCAATTTTTAAACATGCAGCAATTATTTAATGGCGGCTATACATGGTCAATAGAGATAGATAAATTCTATTTATTACTCAATATAAATAATGCAAGTGCCTTAATTCTAGTTTTTGTATTAATATAGTAAAAGTTAATGCTTTGGGGTGTTATTAGATGCGGTATTAAATTATAGCAAAGCACGAAAAGCGGCCTTGGTGAACGCCGGCGTTTATCAGCACTTTTGGTTGGTGTCGAATTAGCAAAAGCGTCAATATAAAGCTTTTCAACACTTTCCGGTGTATCATTCAATTTTTAACATCGCAGCAATTTGGAAATGGCGGCTGTACAACGTCAATAGAGATAGATAAATTCTATTTATTACTCAATATAAATCCTGCAAGTGCCTTAATTCTCGTTTTTGTATTAATATAGTAAAAGTTAATGCTTTGGGGTGTTATTAGATGCAGTATTAAATTATAGCAAAGCACGAAAAGCGGCCCTAATGAACGCCGGCGTTTATCAGCACTTTTTGTTTGTGTCGAATTCGCAAATCGTTTATATATAAAGCTTTTCAACATTCTGCGGTTTTTCATTCAATTTTTAAACACGCAGCAATTATTTAATGGCGGCTATACATGGTCAATAGAGATAGATAAATTCTATTTATTACTCAATATAAATCCTGCAAGTGCCTTAATTCTCGTTTTTGTATTAATATAGTAAAAGTTAATGCTTTGGGGTGTTATTAGATGCGGTATTAAATTATAGCAAAGCACGAAAAGCGGCCTTGGTGAACGCCGGCGTTTATCAGCACTTTTTGTTTGTGTCGAATTCGCAAATCGGCAATATAAAGCTTTTCAACGCTTTGCGGTGTTTCATTCAATTTTTAAACACAATTATTTAATGGCGGCTATAGAACGTCAATAGAGATAGATAAATTCTATTTATTAATCTGTATAAATCCTTCATGTGCCCTAACTATCGTATTTATTTAAATTGGTAAAGATTAATGCTTTGGGGTGTTAAGAGATGTCATATTAAATTATAGCAAAGCACGAAAAGCAGCTTGGGTGAACGCCGGCGTTTATCAGCAATCTTTAATGTGTCGAATTCGGAAATCTTCAATATAAAGCTTTTCATCACTCAGCGGTGTCGCGTTCAGTTTTTAACAATGCAGCAGTTCGTAAATGGCGAATGTACAACGTCGAACGGGTTAGATAGATTTTAGTTGTCAATATAAATCCTGCAGGTGCCTTAAATCTCGTTTTTGTACTAATATAGTAAAAGTTAATGCTTTGGGGTGTTATTAGATGCGGTATTAAATTATAGCAAAGCACAAAAAGCAGCCTGGGCACACGCCTGCGTTTATCGGCACTCTTTGTTTCTGTCGAATTCGCAAATCGTCAATATAAAGCTTTTCAACACTTTGCGGTGTATCATTCAATTTTTAGCAACGCAGCAATTTGGAAATGGCGGCTGTACAACGTCAATAGAGATAGATAAATTCTATTTATTACTCAATATAAATCCTGCAAGTGCCTTAATTCTCGTTTTTGTATTAAAATAGTAAAAGTTAATGCTTTGGGGTGTTATTAGATGCGGTATTAAATTATAGCAACGCATGAAAAGCGGCCTTGGTGAACGCAGCCGTTTATCAGCACTTTTTGTTTGTGTCGAATTAGCAAAAGCGTAAATATAAAGCTTTTCAACACTTTGCGGTGTATCATTCAATTTTTAGAAACGCAGCAATTTGGAAATGGCGGCTATACAACTTCAATAGAGATAGATAAATTCTATTTATTACTCAATATAAATCCTGCAAGTGCCTTAATTCTCGTTTTTGTATTAATATAGTAAACGTTAATGCTTTGGGGTGTTATCAGATGCGGTATTAAATTATAGCAAAGCACGAAAAGCGGCCTTGGTGAACGCCGGCGTTTATCAGCACTTTTGGTTGGTGTCGAATTAGCAAAAGCGTCAATATAAAGCTTTTCAACACTTTGCGCTGTATCATTCAATTTTTAACAACGCAGCAATTTGGAAATGGCGGCTGTACAACGTCAATTGAGATAGATAAATTCTATTTATTACTCAATATAAATCTTGCAAGTGCCTTAATTCTCGTTTTTGTATTAATATAGTAAAGGTTAATGCTTTGGGGTGTTATTAGATGCGGTATTAAATTATAGCAAAGCACGAAAAGCGGCCTTGGTGAACACCGGCGTCTATCAGCACTTTTTGTTTGTGTCGAATTCGCAAATCGTCAATATAAACCTTTTCAACACTTTGCGGTGTTTCATTCAATTTTTAAACATGCAGCAATTATTTAATGGCGGCTATACATGGTCAATAGAGATAGATAAATTCTATTTATTACTCAATATAAATAATGCAAGTGCCTTAATTCTCGTTTTTGTATTAATATAGTAAAAGTTAATGCTTTGGGGTGTTATTAGATGCGGTATTAAATTATAGCAAAGCACGAAAAGCGGCCTTGGTGAACGCCGGCGTTTATCAGCACTTTTGGTTGGTGTCGAATTAGCAAAAGCGTCAATATAAAGCTTTTCAACACTTTCCGGTGTATCATTCAATTTTTAACATCGCAGCAATTTGGAAATGGCGGCTGTACAACGGCAATAGAGATAGATAAATTCTATTTATTACTCAATATAAATCCTGCAAGTGCCTTAATTCTCGTTTTTGTATTAATATAGTAAAAGTTAATGCTTTGGGGTGTTATTAGATGCAGTATTAAATTATAGCAAAGCACGAAAAGCGGCCTTGATGAACGCCGGCGTTTATCAGCACTTTTTGTTTGTGTCGAATTCGCAAATCGTTTATATATAAAGCTTTTCAACATTCTGCGGTTTTTCATTCAATTTTTAAACACGCAGCAATTATTTAATGGCGGCTATACATGGTCAATAGAGATAGATAAATTCTATTTATTACTCAATATAAATCCTGCAAGTGCCTTAATTCTCGTTTTTGTATTAATATAGTAAAAGTTAATGCTTTGGGGTGTTATTAGATGCGGTATTAAATTATAGCAAAGCACGAAAAGCGGCCTTGGTGAACGCCGGCGTTTATCAGCACTTTTTGTTTGTGTCGAATTCGCAAATCGGCATAATAAAGCTTTTCAACGCTTTGCGGTGTTTCATTCAATTTTTAAACACAATTATTTAATGGCGGCTATAGAACGTCAATAGAGATAGATAAATTCTATTTATTAATCTGTATAAATCCTTCATGTGCCCTAACTATCGTATTTATTTAAATTGGTAAAGATTAATGCTTTGGGGTGTTAAGAGATGTCATATTAAATTATAGCAAAGCACGAAAAGCAGCTTGGGTGAACGCCGGCGTTTATCAGCAATCTTTAATGTGTCGAATTCGGAAATCTTCAATATAAAGCTTTTCATCACTCAGCGGTGTCGCGTTCAGTTTTTAACAATGCAGCAGTTCGTAAATGGCGAATGTACAACGTCGAACGGGTTAGATAGATTTTAGTTGTCAATATAAATCCTGCAGGTGCCTTAAATCTCGTTTTTGTACTAATATAGTAAAAGTTAATGCTTTGGGGTGTTATTAGATGCGGTATTAAATTATAGCAAAGCACGAAAAGCGGCCTTGGTGAACGCCGGCGTTTATCAGCACTTTTGGTTGGTGTCGAATTAGCAAAAGCGTAATTATAAAGCTTTTCAACACTTTGCGGTGTATCATTCAATTTTTAACAACGCAGCAATTTGGGAATGACGGCTGTACAACGTCAATAGAGATAGATAAATTCTATTTATTACTCAATATAAATCCTACAAGTGCTTTAATTCTCGTTTTTGTATTAATATAGTAAAAGTTAATGCTTTGGGGTGTTATTAGATGCGGTATTAAATTATAGCAAAGCACGAAAAGCGGCCTTGGTGAACGCCGGCGTTTATCAGCACTTTTTGTTTGTGTCGAATTCGCAAATCGTTTATATATAAAGCTTTTCAACATTCTGCGGTGTTTCATTCAATTTTTAAACACGCAGCAATTATTTAATGGCGGCTATACATGGTCAATAGAGATAGATAAATTCTATTTATTACTCAATATAAATAATGCAAGTGCCTTAATTCTCGTTTTTGTATTAATATAGTAAAAGTTAATGCTTTGGGGTGTTATTAGATGCGGTATTAAAATATAGCAAAGCACGAAAAGCGGCCTTGGTGAACGCCGGCGTTTATCAGCACTTTTGGTTGGTGTCGAATTAGCAAAAGCGTCAATATAAAGCTTTTCAACACTTTCCGGTGTATCATTCAATTTTTAACATCGCAGCAATTTGGAAATGGCGGCTGTACAACGTCAATAGAGATAGATAAATTCTATTTATTACTCAATATAAATCCTGCAAGTGCCTTAATTCTCGTTTTTGTATTAATATAGTAAAAGTTAATGCTTTGGGGTGTTATTAGATGCAGTATTAAATTATAGCAAAGCACGTAAAGCGGCCTTGATGAACGCCGGCGTTTATCAGCACTTTTTGTTTGTGTCGAATTCGCAAATCGTTTATATATAAAGCTTTTCAACATTCTGCGGTGTTTCATTCAATTTTTAAACACGCAGCAATTATTTAATGGCGGCTATACATGGTCAATAGAGATAGATAAATTCTATTTATTACTCAATATAAATCCTGCAAGTTCCTTAATTCTCGTTTTTGTATTAATATAGTAAAAGTTAATGCTTTGGGGTGTTATTAGATGCGGTATTAAATTATAGCAAAGCACGAAAAGCGCACTTGGTGAACGCCGGCCGTTTATCAGCACTTTTTGTTTGTGTCGAATTCGCAAATCGTCAATATAAACCTTTTCAACACTTTGCGGTGTTTCATTCAATTTTAAACACGCAGCAATTATTTAATGGCGGCTATACAACGTCAATAGAGATAGATAAATTCTATTTATTACTCAATATAAATCCTGCAAGTGCCTTAATTCTCGTTTTTGTATTAATATAGTAAAAGTTAATGCTTTGGGGTGTTATTAGATGCGGTATTAAATTATAGCAAAGCACGAAAAGCGGCCTTGGTGAACGCCGGCGTTTATCAGCACTTTTTGTTTGTGTCGAATTCGCAAATCGTCAATATAAACCTTTTCAACACTTTGCGGTGTTTCATTCAATTTTTAAACACGCAGCAATTATTTAATGGCGGCTGTACAACGTCAATAGAGATAGATAAATTCTATTTATTACTCAATATAAATCCTGCAAGTGCCTTAATTCTCGTTTTTGTATTAAAATAGTAAAAGTTAATGCTTTGGGGTGTTATTAGATGCGGTATTAAATTATAGCAACGCATGAAAAGCGGCCTTGGTGAACGCAGCCGTTTATCAGCACTTTTTGTTTGTGTCGAATTAGCAAATCGTCAATATAAACCTTTTCAACACTTTGCGGTGTTTCATTCAATTTTTAAACACGCAGCAATTATTTAATGGCGGCTATACAACGTCAATAGAGATAGATAAATTCTATTTATTACTCAATATAAATCCTGCAAGTGCCTTAATTCTCGTTTTTGTATTAAAATAGTAAAAGTTAATGCTTTGGGGTGTTATTAGATGCGGTATTAAATTATAGCAACGCATGAAAAGCGGCCTTGGTGAACGCAGCCG
Organism: Agriotes lineatus; assembly: GCA_940337035.1. Lineage (NCBI taxonomy): Eukaryota > Metazoa > Arthropoda > Insecta > Coleoptera > Elateridae > Agriotes > Agriotes lineatus. The sequence goes on from CALNHX010005028.1 coordinate 44,267, forward strand.
TTTATCAGCACTTTTTGTTTGTGTCGAATTAGCAAAAGCGTAAATATAAAGCTTTTCAACACTTTGCGGTGTATCATTCAATTTTTAGAAACGCAGCAATTTGGAAATGGCGGCTATACAACTTCAATAGAGATAGATAAATTCTATTTATTACTCAATATAAATCCTGCAAGTGCCTTAATTCTCGTTTTTGTATTAATATAGTAAACGTTAATGCTTTGGGGTGTTATCAGATGCGGTATTAAATTATAGCAAAGCACGAAAAGCGGCCTTGGTGAACGCCGGCGTTTATCAGCACTTTTGGTTGGTGTCGAATTAGCAAAAGCGTCAATATAAAGCTTTTCAACACTTTGCGCTGTATCATTCAATTTTTAACAACGCAGCAATTTGGAAATGGCGGCTGTACAACGTCAATTGAGATAGATAAATTCTATTTATTACTCAATATAAATCTTGCAAGTGCCTTAATTCTCGTTTTTGTATTAATATAGTAAAGGTTAATGCTTTGGGGTGTTATTAGATGCGGTATTAAATTATAGCAAAGCACGAAAAGCGGCCTTGGTGAACACCGGCGTCTATCAGCACTTTTTGTTTGTGTCGAATTCGCAAATCGTCAATATAAACCTTTTCAACACTTTGCGGTGTTTCATTCAATTTTTAAACATGCAGCAATTATTTAATGGCGGCTATACATGGTCAATAGAGATAGATAAATTCTATTTATTACTCAATATAAATAATGCAAGTGCCTTAATTCTCGTTTTTGTATTAATATAGTAAAAGTTAATGCTTTGGGGTGTTATTAGATGCGGTATTAAATTATAGCAAAGCACGAAAAGCGGCCTTGGTGAACGCCGGCGTTTATCAGCACTTTTGGTTGGTGTCGAATTAGCAAAAGCGTCAATATAAAGCTTTTCAACACTTTCCGGTGTATCATTCAAGTTTTAACATCGCAGCAATTTGGAAATGGCGGCTGTACAACGTCAATAGAGATAGATAAATTCTATTTATTACTCAATATAAATCCTGCAAGTGCCTTAATTCTCGTTTTTGTATTAATATAGTAAAAGTTAATGCTTTGGGGTGTTATTAGATGCAGTATTAAATTATAGCAAAGCACGAAAAGCGGCCTTGATGAACGCCGGCGTTTATCAGCACTTTTTGTTTGTGTCGAATTCGCAAATCGTTTATATATAAAGCTTTTCAACATTCTGCGGTTTTTCATTCAATTTTAAACACGCAGCAATTATTTAATGGCGGCTATACATGGTCAATAGAGATAGATAAATTCTATTTATTACTCAATATAAATCCTGCAAGTGCCTTAATTCTCGTTTTTGTATTAATATAGTAAAAGTTAATGCTTTGGGGTGTTATTAGATGCGGTATTAAATTATAGCAAAGCACGAAAAGCGGCCTTGGTGAACGCCGGCGTTTATCAGCACTTTTTGTTTGTGTCGAATTCGCAAATCGGCAATATAAAGCTTTTCAACGCTTTGCGGTGTTTCATTCAATTTTTAAACACAATTATTTAATGGCGGCTATAGAACGTCAATAGAGATAGATAAATTCTATTTATTAATCTGTATAAATCCTTCATGTGCCCTAACTATCGTATTTATTTAAATTGGTAAAGATTAATGCTTTGGGGTGTTAAGAGATGTCATATTAAATTATAGCAAAGCACGAAAAGCAGCTTGGGTGAACGCCGGCGTTTATCAGCAATCTTTAATGTGTCGAATTCGGAAATCTTCAATATAAAGCTTTTCATCACTCAGCGGTGTCGCGTTCAGTTTTTAACAATGCAGCAGTTCGTAAATGGCGAATGTACAACGTCGAACGGGTTAGATAGATTTTAGTTGTCAATATAAATCCTGCAGGTGCCTTAAATCTCGTTTTTGTACTAATATAGTAAAAGTTAATGCTTTGGGGTGTTATTAGATGCGGTATTAAATTATAGCAAAGCACGAAAAGCGGCCTTGGTGAACGCCGGCGTTTATCAGCACTTTTGGTTGGTGTCGAATTAGCAAAAGCGTAATTATAAAGCTTTTCAACACTTTGCGGTGTATCATTCAATTTTTAACAACGCAGCAATTTGGGAATGACGGCTGTACAACGTCAATAGAGATAGATAAATTCTATTTATTACTCAATATAAATCCTGCAAGTGCTTTAATTCTCGTTTTTGTATTAATATAGTAAAAGTTAATGCTTTGGGGTGTTATTAGATGCGGTATTAAATTATAGCAAAGCACGAAAAGCGGCCTTGGTGAACGCCGGCGTTTATCAGCACTTTTTGTTTGTGTCGAATTCGCAAATCGTTTATATATAAAGCTTTCAACATTCTGCGGTGTTTCATTCAATTTTTAAACACGCAGCAATTATTTAATGGCGGCTATACATGGTCAATAGAGATAGATAAATTCTATTTATTACTCAATATAAATAATGCAAGTGCCTTAATTCTCGTTTTTGTATTAATATAGTAAAAGTTAATGCTTTGGGGTGTTATTAGATGCGGTATTAAAATATAGCAAAGCACGAAAAGCGGCCTTGGTGAACGCCGGCGTTTATCAGCACTTTTGGTTGGTGTCGAATTAGCAAAAGCGTCAATATAAAGCTTTTCAACACTTTCCGGTGTATCATTCAATTTTTAACATCGCAGCAATTTGGAAATGGCGGCTGTACAACGTCAATAGAGATAGATAAATTCTATTTATTACTCAATATAAATCCTGCAAGTGCCTTAATTCTCGTTTTTGAATTAATATAGTAAAAGTTAATGCTTTGGGGTGTTATTAGATGCAGTATTAAATTATAGCAAAGCACGTAAAGCGGCCTTGATGAACGCCGGCGTTTATCAGCACTTTTTGTTTGTGTCGAATTCGCAAATCGTTTATATATAAAGCTCTTCAACATTCTGCGGTGTTTCATTCAATTTTTAAACACGCAGCAATTATTTAATGGCGGCTATACATGGTCAATAGAGATAGATAAATTCTATTTATTACTCAATATAAATCCTGCAAGTTCCTTAATTCTCGTTTTTGTATTAATATAGTAAAAGTTAATGCTTTGGGGTGTTATTAGATGCGGTATTAAATTATAGCAAAGCACGAAAAGCGGCCTTGGTGAACGCCGGCGTTTATCAGCACTTTTTGTTTGTGTCGAATTCGCAAATCGTCAATATAAACCTTTTCAACACTTTGCGGTGTTTCATTCAATTTTTAAACACGCAGCAATTATTTAATGGCGGCTATACAACGTCAATAGAGATAGATAAATTCTATTTATTACTCAATATAAATCCTGCAAGTGCCTTAATTCTCGTTTTTGTATTAATATAGTAAAAGTTAATGCTTTGGGGTGTTATTAGATGCGGTATTAAATTATAGCAAAGCACGAAAAGCGGCCTTGGTGAACGCCGGCGTTTATCAGCACTTTTTGTTTGTGTCGAATTCGCAAATCGTCAATATAAACCTTTTCAACACTTTGCGGTGTTTCATTCAATTTTTAAACACGCAGCAATTATTTAATGGCGGCTGTACAACGTCAATAGAGATAGATAAATTCTATTTATTACTCAATATAAATCCTGCAAGTGCCTTAATTCTCGTTTTTGTATTAAAATAGTAAAAGTTAATGCTTTGGGGTGTTATTAGATGCGGTATTAAATTATAGCAACGCATGAAAAGCGGCCTTGGTGAACGCAGCCGTTTATCAGCACTTTTTGTTTGTGTCGAATTAGCAAATCGTCAATATAAACCTTTTCAACACTTTGCGGTGTTTCATTCAATTTTTAAACACGCAGCAATTATTTAATGGCGGCTATACAACGTCAATAGAGATAGATAAATTCTATTTATTACTCAATATAAATCCTGCAAGTGCCTTAATTCTCGTTTTTGTATTAATATAGTAAAAGTTAATGCTTTGGGGTGTTATTAGATGCGGTATTAAATTATAGCAAAGCACGAAAAGCGGCCTTGGTGAACGCCGGCGTTTATCAGCACTTTTGGTTGGTGTCGAATTAGCAAAAGCGTAATTATAAAGCTTTTCAACACTTTGCGGTGTATCATTCAATTTTTAACAACGCAGCAATTTGGGAATGACGGCTGTACAACGTCAATAGAGATAGATAAATTCTATTTATTACTCAATATAAATCCTGCAAGTGCCTTAATTCTCGTTTTTGTATTAATATAGTAAAAGTTAATGCTTTGGGGTGTTATTAGATGCGGTATTAAATTATAGCAAAGCACGAAAAGCGGCCTTGATGAACGCCGGCGTTTATCAGCACTTTTTGTTTGTGTCGAATTCGCAAATCGTTTATATATAAAGCTTTTCAACATTCTGCGGTGTTTCATTCAATTTTTAAACACGCAGCAATTATTTAATGGCGGCTATACATGGTCAATAGAGATAGATAAATTCTATTTATTACTCAATATAAATAATGCAAGTGCCTTAATTCTCGTTTTTGTATTAATATAGTAAAAGTTAATGCTTTGGGGTGTTATTAGATGCGGTATTAAATTATAGCAAAGCACGAAAAGCGGCCTTGGTGAACGCCGGCGTTTATCAGCACTTTTGGTTGGTGTCGAATTAGCAAAAGCGTCAATATATAGCTTTTCAACACTTTCCGGTGTATCATTCAATTTTTAACATCGCAGCAATTTGGAAATGGCGGCTGTACAACGTCAATAGAGATAGATAAATTCTATTTATTACTCAATATAAATCCTGCAAGTGCCTTAATTCTCGTTTTTGTATTAATATAGTAAAAGTTAATGCTTTGGGGTGTTATTAGATGCAGTATTAAATTATAGCAAAGCACGAAAAGCGGCCTTGATGAACGCCGGCGTTTATCAGCACTTTTTGTTTGTGTCGAATTCGCAAATCGTTTATATATAAAGCTTTTCAACATTCTGCGGTGTTTCATTCAGTTTTTAAACACGCAGCAATTATTTAATGGCGGCTATACATGGTCAATAGAGATAGATAAATTCTATTTATTACTCAATATAAATCCTGCAAGTGCCTTAATTCTCGTTTTTGTATTAATATAGTAAAAGTTAATGCTTTGGGGTGTTATTAGATGCGGTATTAAATTATAGCAAAGCACGAAAAGCGGCCTTGGTGAACGCCGGCGTTTATCAGCACTTTTTGTTTGTGTCGAATTCGCAAATCGGCAATATAAAGCTTTTCAACATTCTGCGGTGTTTCATTCAATTTTTAAACACGCAGCAATTATTTAATGGCGGCTATACATGGTCAATAGAGATAAATAAATTCTATTTATTACTCAATATAAATCCTGCAAGTGCTTTAATTCTCGTTTTTGTATTAATATAGTAAAAGTTAATGCTTTGGGGTGTTATTAGATGCGGTATTAAATTATAGCAAAGCACGAAAAGCGGCCTTGGTGAACGCCGGCGTTTATCAGCACTTTTTGTTTGTGTCGAATTCGCAAATCGTTTATATATAAAGCTTTTCAACATTCTGCGGTGTTTCATTCAATTTTTAAACACGCAGCAATTATTTAATGGCGGCTATACATGGTCAATAGAGATAGATAAATTCTATTTATTACTCAATATAAATAATGCAAGTGCCTTAATTCTCGTTTTTGTATTAATATAGTAAAAGTTAATGCTTTGGGGTGTTATTAGATGCGGTATTAAAATATAGCAAAGCACGAAAAGCGGCCTTGGTGAACGCCGGCGTTTATCAGCACTTTTGGTTGGTGTCGAATTAGCAAAAGCGTCAATATAAAGCTTTTCAACACTTTCCGGTGTATCATTCAATTTTTAACATCGCAGCAATTTGGAAATGGCGGCTGTACAACGTCAATAGAGATAGATAAATTCTATTTATTACTCAATATAAATCCTGCAAGTGCCTTAATTCTCGTTTTTGTATTAATATAGTAAAAGTTAATGCTTTGGGGTGTTATTAGATGCAGTATTAAATTATAGCAAAGCACGTAAAGCGGCCTTGATGAACGCCGGCGTTTATCAGCACTTTTTGTTTGTGTCGAATTCGCAAATCGTTTATATATAAAGCTTTTCAACATTCTTCGGTGTTTCATTCAATTTTTAAACACGCAGCAATTATTTAATGGCGGCTATACATGGTCAATAGAGATAGATAAATTCTATTTATTACTCAATATAAATCCTGCAAGTTCCTTAATTCTCGTTTTTGTATTAATATAGTAAAAGTTAATGCTTTGGGGTGTTATTAGATGCGGTATTAAATTATAGCAAAGCACGAAAAGCGGCCTTGGTGAACGCCGGCGTTTATCAGCACTTTTTGTTTGTGTCGAATTCGCAAATCGTCAATATAAACCTTTTCAACACTTTGCGGTGTTTCATTCAATTTTTAAACACGCAGCAATTATTTAATGGCGGCTATACAACGTCAATAGAGATAGATAAATTCTATTTATTACTCAATATAAATCCTGCAAGTGCCTTAATTCTCGTTTTTGTATTAATATAGTAAAAGTTAATGCTTTGGGGTGTTATTAGATGCGGTATTAAATTATAGCAAAGCACGAAAAGCGGCCTTGGTGAACGCCGGCGTTTATCAGCACTTTTTGTTTGTGTCGAATTCGCAAATCGTCAATATAAACCTTTTCAACACTTTGCGGTGTTTCATTCAATTTTTAAACACGCAGCAATTATTTAATGGCGGCTGTACAACGTCAATAGAGATAGATAAATTCTATTTATTACTCAATATAAATCCTGCAAGTGCCTTAATTCTCGTTTTTGTATTAAAATAGTAAAAGTTAATGCTTTGGGGTGTTATTAGATGCGGTATTAAATTATAGCAACGCATGAAAAGCGGCCTTGGTGAACGCAGCCGTTTATCAGCACTTTTTGTTTGTGTCGAATTAGCAAATCGTCAATATAAACCTTTTCAACACTTTGCGGTGTTTCATTCAATTTTTAAACACGCAGCAATTATTTAATGGCGGCTATACAACGTCAATAGAGATAGATAAATTCTATTTATTACTCAATATAAATCCTGCAAGTGCCTTAATTCTCGTTTTTGTATTAATATAGTAAAAGTTAATGCTTTGGGGTGTTATTAGATGCGGTATTAAATTATAGCAAAGCACGAAAAGCGGCCTTGGTGAACGCCGGCGTTTATCAGCACTTTTGGTTGGTGTCGAATTAGCAAAAGCGTAATTATAAAGCTTTTCAACACTTTGCGGTGTATCATTCAATTTTTAACAACGCAGCAATTTGGGAATGACGGCTGTACAACGTCAATAGAGATAGATAAATTCTATTTATTACTCAATATAAATCCTGCAAGTGCCTTAATTCTCGTTTTTGTATTAATATAGTAAAAGTTAATGCTTTGGGGTGTTATTAGATGCGGTATTAAATTATAGCAAAGCACGAAAAGCGGCCTTGATGAACGCCGGCGTTTATCAGCACTTTTTGTTTGTGTCGAATTCGCAAATCGTTTATATATAAAGCTTTTCAACATTCTGCGGTGTTTCATTCAATTTTTAAACACGCAGCAATTATTTAATGGCGGCTATACATGGTCAATAGAGATAGATAAATTCTATTTATTACTCAATATAAATAATGCAAGTGCCTTAATTCTCGTTTTTGTATTAATATAGTAAAAGTTAATGCTTTGGGGTGTTATTAGATGCGGTATTAAATTATAGCAAAGCACGAAAAGCGGCCTTGGTGAACGCCGGCGTTTATCAGCACTTTTGGTTGGTGTCGAATTAGCAAAAGCGTCAATATAAAGCTTTTCAACACTTTCCGGTGTATCATTCAATTTTTAACATCGCAGCAATTTGGAAATGGCGGCTGTACAACGTCAATAGAGATAGATAAATTCTATTTATTACTCAATATAAATCCTGCAAGTGCCTTAATTCTCGTTTTTGTATTAATATAGTAAAAGTTAATGCTTTGGGGTGTTATTAGATGCAGTATTAAATTATAGCAAAGCACGAAAAGCGGCCTTGATGAACGCCGGCGTTTATCAGCACTTTTTGTTTGTGTCGAATTCGCAAATCGTTTATATATAAAGCTTTTCAACATTCTGCGGTGTTTCATTCAATTTTTAAACACGCAGCAATTATTTAATGGCGGCTATACATGGTCAATAGAGATAGATAAATTCTATTTATTACTCAATATAAATCCTGCAAGTGCCTTAATTCTCGTTTTTGTATTAATATAGTAAAAGTTAATGCTTTGGGGTGTTATTAGATGCGGTATTAAATTATAGCAAAGCACGAAAAGCGGCCTTGGTGAACGCCGGCGTTTATCAGCACTTTTTGTTTGTGTCGAATTCGCAAATCGGCAATATAAAACTTTTCAACGCTTTGCGGTGTTTCATTCAATTTTTAAACACAATTATTTAATGGCGGCTATAGAACGTCAATAGAGATAGATAAATTCTATTTATTAATCTGTATAAATCCTTCATGTGCCCTAACTATCGTATTTATTTAAATTGGTAAAGATTAATGCTTTGGGGTGTTAAGAGATGTCATATTAAATTATAGCAAAGCACGAAAAGCAGCTTGGGTGAACGCCGGCGTTTATCAGCAATCTTTAATGTGTCGAATTCGGAAATCTTCAATATAAAGCTTTTCATCACTCAGCGGTGTCGCGTTCAGTTTTTAACAATGCAGCAGTTCGTAAATGGCGAATGTACAACGTCGAACGGGTTAGATAGATTTTAGTTGTCAATATAAATCCTGCAGGTGCCTTAATTCTCGTTTTTGTACTAATATAGTAAAAGTTAATGCTTTGGGGTGTTATTAGATGCGGTATTAAATTATAGCAAAGCACGAAAAGCAGCCTGGGCACACGCCTGCGTTTATCGGCACTCTTTGTTTCTGTCGAATTCGCAAATCGTCAATATAAAGCTTTTCAACACTTTGCGGTGTGTCATTCAATTTTTAACAACGCAGCAATTTGGAAATGGCGGCTATACAACTTCAATAGAGATAGATAAATTCTATTTATTACTCAATATAAATCCTGCAAGTGCCTTAATTCTCGTTTTTGTATTAATATAGTAAACGTTAATGCTTTGGGGTGTTATCAGATGCGGTATTAAATTATAGCAAAGCACGAAAAGCGGCCTTGGTGAACGCCGGCGTTTATCAGCACTTTTTGTTTGTGTCGAATTAGCAAAAGCGTAAATATAAAGCTTTTCAACACTTTGCGGTGTATCATTCAATTTTTAACAACGCAGCAATTTGGAAATGGCGGCTATACAACTTCAATAGAGATAGATAAATTCTATTTATTACTCAATATAAATCCTGCAAGTGCCTTAATTCTCGTTTTTGTATTAATATAGTAAACGTTAATGCTTTGGGGTGTTATCAGATGCGGTATTAAATTATAGCAAAGCACGAAAAGCGGCCTTGGTGAACGCCGGCGTTTATCAGCACTTTTGGTTGGTGTCGAATTAGCAAAAGCGTCAATATAAAGCTTTTCAACACTTTGCGCTGTATCATTCAATTTTTAACAACGCAGCAATTTGGAAATGGCGGCTGTACAACGTCAATAGAGATAGATAAATTCTATTTATTACTCAATATAAATCCTGCAAGTGCCTTAATTCTCGTTTTTGTATTAATATAGTAAAAGTTAATGCTTTGGGGTGTTATTAGATGCGGTATTAAATTATAGCAAAGCACGAAAAGCGGCCTGGGTGAACGCAGCCGTTTATCAGCACTTTTTGTTTGTGTCGAATTCGCAAATGCGTCAATATAAAGCTTTTCAAAACTTTGCGGTGTTTCATTCAATTTTTATACACGCAGCAATTATTTAATGGCGGCTATACAACGTCAATAGAGATAGATAAATTCTATTTATTACTCAATATAAATCCTGCAAGTGAATTAATTCTCGTTTTTGTATTGATATAGTAAACGTTAATGCTTTGGGTGTTATTAGATGCGGTATTAAATTATAGCAAAGCACGAAAAGCGGCCTTTGTGAACGCAGCCGTTTATCAGCACTTTTTGTTTGTGTCGAATTCGCAAAAGCGTCAATATAAAGCTTTTCAAAACTTTGCAGTGTATCATTCAATTTTTAAACACGCAGCAATTATTTAATGGCGGCTATACAACGTCAATAGAGATAGATAAATTCTATTTATTACTCAATATAAATCCTGCAAATGCCTTAATTCTCGTTTTTGTATTAATATAGTAAAAGTTGATGCTTTGGGGTGTTATTAGATGCGGTATTAAATTATAGCAAAGCACGAAAAGCGCCTTGGTGAACGCAGCCGTTTATCAGCACTTTTTGTTTGTGTCGAATTAGCAAAAGCGTAAATATAAAGCTTTCAACACTTTGCGGTGTATCATTCAATTTTTAACAACGCAGCAATTTTGAAATGGCGGCTGTACAACGTCAATAGAGATAGATAAATTCTATTTATTACTCAATATAAATCCTGCAAGTGCCTTAATTCTCGTTTTTATATTAATATAGTAAACGTTAATGCTTTGGGGTGTTATCAGATGCGGTATTAAATTATAGCAAAGCACGAAAAGCGGACTTGGTGAACGCCGGCGTTTATCAGCACTTTTGGTTGGTGTCGAATTAGCAAAAGCGTCAATATAAAGCTTTTCAACACTTTGCGCTGTATCATTCAATTTTTAACAACGCAGCAATTTGGAAATGGCGGCTGTACAACGTCAATAGAGATAGATAAATTCTATTTATTACTCAATATAAATCCTGCAAGTGCCTTAATTGTCGTTTTTGTATTAATATAGTAAAAGTTAATGCTTTGGGGTGTTATTAGATGCGGTATTAAATTATAGCAAAGCACGAAAAGCGGCCTTGGTGAACGCAGCCGTTTATCAGCACTTTTTGTTTGTGTCGAATCGCAAATGCGTCAATATAAAGCTTTTCAAACTTTGAGGTGTTTCATTCAATTTTTAAACACGCAGCAATTATTTAATGGCGGCTATACAACGTCAATAGAGATAGATAAATTCTATTTATTACTCAATATAAATCCTGCAAGTGCCTTAATTCTCGTTTTTGTATTGATATAGTAAACGTTAATGCTTTGGGGTGTTATTAGATGCGGTATTAAATTATAGCAAAGCACGAAAAGCGGCCTTGGTGAACGCAGCCGTTTATCAGCACTTTTTGTTTGTGTCGAATTCGCAAAAGCGTCAATATAAAGCTTTTCAAAACTTTGCGGTGTATCATTCAATTTTTAAACACGCAGCAATTATTTAATGGCGGCTATACAACGTCAATAGAGATAGATAAATTCTATTTATTACTCAATATAAATCCTGCAAATGCCTTAATTCTCGTTTTTGTATTAATATAGTAAAAGTTAATGCTTTGGGGTGTTATTAGATGCGGTATTAAATTATAGCAAAGCACGAAAAGCGGCCTTGGTGAACGCAGCCGTTTATCAGCACTTTTGGTTGGTGTCGAATTAGCAAAAGCGTCAATATAAAGCTTTTCAACACTTTGCGGTGTATCATTCAATTTTTAAACACGCAGCAATTATTTAATGGCGGCTATACAACGTCAATAGAGATAGATAAATTCTATTTATTACTCAATATAAATCCTGCAAGTGCCTTAATTCTCGTTTTTGTATTAATATAGTAAAAGTTAATGCTTTGGGGTGTTATTAGATGCGGTATTAAATTATAGCAATGCACGAAAAGCGGCCTTGGTGAACGCAGCCGTTTATCAGCACTTTTTGTTTGTGTCGAATTCGCAAAAGCGTCAATATAAAGCTTTTCAAAACTTTGCGGTGTATCATTCAATTTTTAAACACGCAGCAATTATTTAATGGCGGCTATACAACGTCAATAGAGATAGATAAATTCTATTATTACTCAATATAAATCCTGCAAATGCCTTAATTCTCGTTTTTGTATTAATATAGTAAAAGTTAATGCTTTGGGGTGTTATTAGATGCGGTATTAAATTATAGCAAAGCATGAAAAGCGGCCTTGGTAAACGCCGGCGTTCATCAGCACTTTTTTTTTGTGTCGAATTCGCAAATCGTCAATATAAAGCTTTTCAACACTTTGCGGTGTATCATTCAATTTTTAGCAACGCAGCAATTTGGAAATGGGCGGCTGTACAGCGTCAATAGAGATAGATAAATTCTATTTATTACTCAATATAAATCCTGCAAGTGCCTTAATTCTCGTTTTTGTATTAATATAGTAAAAGTTAATGCTTTGGGGTGTTATTAGATGCGGTATTAAATTATAGCAAAGCACGAAAAGCGGCCTTGGTGAACGCAGCCGTTTATCAGCACTTTTTGTTTGTGTCGAATTCGCAAAAGCGTCAATATAAAGCATTTCAAAACTATGCGGTGTTTCATTCAATTTTTAAACACGCAGCAATTATTTAATGGCGGCTATACAATGTCAATGGAGATAGATAAATTCTATTTATTACTCAATATAAATCCTGCAAGTGCCTTAATTCTCGTTTTTGTATTAATATAGTAAACGTTAACGCTTTGGGGTGTTATTAGATGCGGTATTAAATTATAGCAAAGCACGAAAAGCGGCCTTAGTGAACGCCGGCGTTTATCAGCACTTTTGGTTGGTGTCGAATTAGCAAAAGCGTCAATATAAAGCTTTTCAACACTTTGCGGTGTATCATTCAATTTTTAACAACGCAGCAATTTGGAATGGCGGCTGTACAATGTCAATAGATATAGATAAATTCTATTTATTACTCAATATAAATCCTGCATGTGCCTTAATTCTCGTTTTTGTATTAATATAGTAAAAGTTAATGCTTTGGGGTGTTATTAGATGCGGTATTAAATTATAGCAAAGCACGAAAAGCGGCCTTGGTGAACGCAGCCGTTTATCAGCACTTTTTGTTTGTGTCGAATTCGCAAAGCGTCAATATAAAGCTTTTCAAAACTTTGCGGTGTATCATTCAATTTTTAAACACGCAGCAATTATTTAATGGCGGCTATACAACGTCAATAGAGATAGATAAATTCTATTTATTACTCAATATAAATCCTGAAAATGCCTTAATTCTCGTTTTTGTATTAATATAGTAAAAGTTGATGCTTTGGGGTGTTATTAGATGCGGTATTAAATTATAGCAAAGCACGAAAAGCGGCCTTGGTGAACGCAGCCGTTTATCAGCACTTTTGTTTGTGTCGAATTAGCAAAAGCGTAAATATAAAGCTTTTCAACACTTTGCGGTGTATCATTCAATTTTTAACAACGCAGCAATTTTGAAATGGCGGCTGTACAACGTCAATAGAGATAGATAAATTCTATTTATTACTCAATATAAATCCTGCAAGTGCCTTAATTCTCGTTTTTATATTAACATAGTAAACGTTAATGCTTTGGGGTGTTATCAGATGCGGTATTAAATTATAGCAAAGCACGAAAAGCGGCTTCGTGAACGCCGGCGTTTATCAGCAATTTTGGTTGGTGTCGAATTAGCAAAAGCGTCAATATAAAGCTTTTCAACACTTTGCGCTGTATCATTCAATTTTTAACAACGCAGCAATTTGGAAATGGCGGCTGTACAACGTCAATAGAGATAGATAAATTCTATTTATTACTCAATATAAATCCTGCAAGTGCCTTAATTGTCGTTTTTGTATTAATATAGTAAAAGTTAATGCTTTGGGGTGTTATTAGATGCGGTATTAAATTATAGCAAAGCACGAAAAGCGGCCTTGGTGAACGCAGCCGTTTATCAGCACTTTTTGTTTGTGTCGAATTCGCAAATGCGTCAATATAAAGCTTTTCAAAACTTTGCGGTGTTTCATTCAATTTTTAAACACGCAGCAATTATTTAATGGCGGCTATACAACGTCAATAGAGATAGATAAATTCTATTTATTACTCAATATAAATCCTGGCAAGTGCCTTAATTCTCGTTTTTGTATTGATATAGTAAACGTTAATGCTTTGGGATGTTATTAGATGCGGTATTAAATTATAGCAAAGCACGAAAAGCGGCCTTGGTGAACGCAGCCGTTTATCAGCACTTTTTGTTTGTGTCGAATTCGCAAAAGCGTCAATATAAAGCTTTTCAAAACTTTGCGGTGTATCATTCAATTTTTAAACACGCAGAAATTATTTAATGGCGGCTATACAACGTCAATAGAGATAGATAAATTCTATTTATTACTCAATATAATCCTGCAAATGCCTTAATTCTCGTTTTTGTATTAATATAGTAAAAGTTAATGCTTTGGGGTGTTATTAGATGCGGTATTAAATTATAGCAAAGCACGAAAAGCGGCCTTGGTGAACGCAGCCGTTTATCAGCACTTTTTGTTTGTGTCGAATTAGCAAATCGTCAATATAAAGCTTTTGAACACTTTGCGGTGTATCATTCAATTTTTAACAACGAAGCAATTTGGAAATGGCGGCTGTACAACGTCAATAGAGATAGATAAATTCTATTTATTACTCAATATAAATCCTGCAAGTGCCTTAATTCTCGTTTTTGTATTAATATAGTAAAAGTTAATGCTTTGGGGTGTTATTAGATGCGGTATTAAATTATAGCAAAGTACGAAAGCGGCCTTGGTAAACGCAGCCGTTTATCAGCACTTTTTGTTTGTGTCGAATTAGCAAATCGTCAATATAAAGCTTTTCAACACTTTGCGGTGTATTATTCAATTTTTAGCAACGCAGCAATTTGGAAATGGCGGCTATACAATGTCAATAGAGATAGATAAATTCTATTTATTACTAAATATAAATCCTGCAAATGCCTTAATTCTCGTTTTTGTATTAATATAGTAAAAGTTAATGCTTTGGGGTGTTATTAGATGCGGTATTAAATTATAGCAAAACACGAAAAGCGGCCTTGGTGAACGCAGCCGTTTATCAGCACTTTTTGTTTGTGTCGAATTAGCAAAAGCGTAAATATAAAGCTTTTCAACACTTTGCGGTGTATCATTCAATTTTAACAACGCAGCAATTTGGAAATGGCGGCTGTACAACGTCAATAGAGATAGATAAATTCTATTTATTACTCAATATAAATCCTGCAAGTGCCTTAATTCTCGTTTTTGTATTAATATAGTAAAAGTTAATGCTTTGGGGTGTTATTAGATGCGGTATTAAATTATAGCAAAACACGAAAAGCGGCCTTGGTGAACGCAGCCGTTTATCAGCACTTTTTGTTTGTGTCGAATTAGCAAAAGCGTAAATATAAAGCTTTTCAACACTTTGCGGTGTATCATTCAATTTTTAACAACGCAGCAATTTGGAAATGGCGGCTGTACAACGTCAATAGAGATAGATAAATTCTATTTATTACTCAATATAAATCCTGCAAGTGCCTTAATTCTCGTTTTTATATTAATATAGTAAAAGTTAATGCTTTGGGGTGTTATTAGATGCGGTATTAAATTATAGCAAAACACGAAAAGCGGCCTTGGTGAACGCAGCCGTTTATCAGCACTTTTTGTTTGTGTCGAATTAGCAAAAGCGTAAATATAAGCTTTTCAACACTTTGCGGTGTATCATTCAATTTTTAACAACGCAGCAATTTGGAAATGGCGGCTGTACAACGTCAATAGAGATAGATAAATTCTATTTATTACTCAATATAAATCCTGCAAGTGCCTTAATTCTCGTTTTTGTATTAATATAGTAAAAGTTAATGCTTTGGGGTGTTATTAGATGCGGTATTAAATTATAGCAAAACACGAAAAGCGGCCTTGGTGAACGCAGCCGTTTATCAGCACTTTTTGTTTGTGTCGAATTAGCAAAAGCGTAAATATAAAGCTTTTCAACACTTTGCGGTGTATCATTCAATTGTTAACAACGCAGCAATTTGGAAATGGCGGCTGTACAACGTCAATAGAGATAGATAAATTCTATTTATTACTCAATATAATCCTGCAAGTGCCTTAATTCTCGTTTTTGTATTAATATAG
This sequence comes from Agriotes lineatus, assembly GCA_940337035.1. Classification (NCBI taxonomy): domain Eukaryota; kingdom Metazoa; phylum Arthropoda; class Insecta; order Coleoptera; family Elateridae; genus Agriotes; species Agriotes lineatus. Next base: position 60,212 of record CALNHX010005028.1, read on the forward strand.
TAAAAGTTAATGCTTTGGGGTGTTATTAGATGCGGTATTAAATTATAGCAAAGCACGAAAAGCGGCCTTAGTGAACGCCGGCGTTTATCAGCACTTTGGTTGGTGTCAAATTAGCAAAAGCGTCAATATAAAGCTTTTCAACACTTTGCGGTGTATCATTCAATTTTTAACAACGCAGCAATTTGGAAATGGCGGCTGTACAACGTCAATAGAGATAGATAAATTCTATTTATTACTCAATATAAATCCTGCAAGTGCCTTAATTCTCGTTTTTGTATTAATATAGTAAAAGTTAATGCTTTGGGGTGTTATTAGATGCGGTATTAAATTATAGCAAAGCACGAAAGCGGCCATAGTGAACGCCGGCGTTTATCAGCACTTTTTGTTTGTGTCGAATTCGCAAAAGCGTCAATATAAAGCATTTCAAAACTTTGCGGTGTTTTATTCAATTTTTAAACACGCAGCAATTTGGAAATGGCGGCTGTACAACGTCAATAGAGATAGATAAATTTTATTTATTACTCAATATAAATCCTGCAAGTGCCTTAATTCTCGTTTTTGTATTAATATAGTAAAAGTTAATGCTTTGGGGTGTTATTAGATGCGGTACTAAATTATAGCAAAACACGAAAAGCGGCCTTAGTGAACGCCGGCGTTTATCAGCACTTTTGGTTGGTGTCGAATTAGCAAAAGCTTCAATATAAAGCTTTTCAACACTTTGCGGTGTATCATTCAATTTTTAGCAACGCAGCAATTTGGAAACGGCGGCTGTACAACGTCAATAGAGATAGATAAATTTTATTTATTACTCAATATAAATCCTGCAAGTGCCTTAATTCTCGTTTTTATATTAATATAGTAAATGTTAATGCTTTGGGGTGTTATTAGATGCGGTATTAAATTATAGCAAAACACGAAAAGCGGCTTTGGTGAACGCAGCCGTTTATCAGCACTTTTTGTTTGTGTCGAATTAGCAAAAGCGTAAATATAAAGCTTTTCAACACTTTGCGGTGTATCATTCAATTTTTAACAACGCAGCAATTTGGAAATGGCGGCTGTACAACGTCAATAGAGATAGATAAATTCTATTTATTACTCAATATAATCCTGCAAGTGCCTTAATTCTCGTTTTTGTATTAAATATAGTAAAAGTTAATGCTTTGGGTGTTATTAGATGCGGTATTAAATTATAGCAAAACACGAAAAGCGGCCTTGGTGAACGCAGCCGTTTATCAGCACTTTTTGTTTGTGTCGAATTAGCAAAAGCGTAAATATAAAGCTTTTCAACACTTTGCGGTGTATCATTCAATTTTAACAACGCAGCAATTTGGAAATGGCGGCTGTACAAACGTCAATAGAGATAGATAAATTCTATTTATTACTCAATATAAATCCTGCCAGTGCCTTAATTCTCGTTTTTGTATTAATATAGTAAAAGTTAATGCTTTGGGGTGTTATTAGATGCGGTATTAAATTATAGCAAAGCACGAAAAGCGGCCTTAGTGAACGCCGGCGTTTATCAGCACTTTTGGTTGGTGTCAAATTAGCAAAAGCGTCAATATAAAGCTTTTCAACACTTTGCGGTGTATCATTCAATTTTTAACAACGCAGCAATTTGGAAATGGCGGCTGTACAACGTCAATAGAGATAGATAAATTCTATTATTACTCAATATAAATCCTGCAAGTGCCTTAATTCTCGTTTTTGTATTAATATAGTAAAAGTTAATGCTTAGGGGTGTTATTAGATGCGGTATTAAATTATAGCAAAACACGAAAAGCGGCCTTGGTGAACGCAGCCGTTTATCAGCACTTTTTGTTTGTGTCGAATTAGCAAAAGCGTAAATATAAAGCTTTTCAACACTTTGGCGTGTATCATTCAATTTTTAACAACGCAGCAATTTGGAAATGGCGGCTGTACAACGTCAATAGAGATAGATAAATTTTATTATTACTCAATATAAATCCTGCAAGTGCCTTAATTCTCGTTTTTGTATTAATATAGTAAAAGTTAATGCTTTGGGGTGTTATTAGATGCGGTATTAAATTATAGCAAAACACGAAAAGCGGCCTTAGTGAACGCCGGCGTTTATCAGCACTTTTGGTTGGTGTCGAATTAGCAAAAGCGTCAATATAAAGCTTTTCAACACTTTGCGGTGTATCATTCAATTTTTAACAACGCAGCAATTTGGAAATGGCGGCTGTACAACGTCAATAGAGATAGATAAATTCTATTTATTACTCAATATAAATCCTGCAAGTGCCTTAATTCTCGTTTTTGTATTAATATAGTAAAAGTTAATGCTTTGGGGTGTTATTAGATGCGGTATTAAATTATAGCAAAGCACGAAAAGCGGCCTTGGTGAACGCAGCCGTTTATCAGCACTTTTTGTTTGTGTCGAATTCGCAAAAGCGTAAATATAAAGCTTTTCAACACTTTGCGGTGTATCATTCAATTTTTAACAACGCAGCAATTTGGAAATGGCGGCTGTACAACGTCAATAGAGATAGATAAATTCTATTTATTACTCAATATAAATCTTGCAAGTGCCTTAATTCTCGTTTTTGTATTAATATAGTAAAAGTTAATGCTTTGGGGTGTTATTAGATGCGGTATTAAATTATAGCAAAGCACGAAAAGCGGCCTTAGTGAACGCCGGCGTTTATCAGCACTTTTGGTTTGTGTCGAATTAGCAAAAGCGTCAATATAAAGCTTTTCAACACTTTGCGGTGTATCATTCAATTTTTAACAACGCAGCAATTTGGACATGGCGGCTGTACAACGTCAATAGAGATAGATAAATTCTATTTATTACTCAATATAAATCCTGCAAGTGCCTTAATTCTCGTTTTTGTATTAATATAGTAAACGTTAATGCTTTGGGGTGTTATTAGATGCGGTATTAAATTATAGCAAAGCACGAAAAGCGGCCTTAGTGAACGCCGGCGTTTATCAGCACTTTTGGTTGGTGTCGAATTAGCAAAAGCGTCAATATAAAGCTTTTCAACACTTTGCGGTGTATCATTCAATTTTTAACAACGCAGCAATTTGGAAATGGCGGCTGTACAACGTCAATAGAGATAGATAAATTCTATTTATTACTCAATATAAATCCTGCAAGTGCCTTAATTCTCGTTTTTGTATTAATATAGTAAACGTTAATGCTTTGGGGTGTTATTAGATGCGTATTAAATTATAGCAAAGCACGAAAAGCGGCATTGGTGAACGCAGCCGTTTATCAGCACTTTTTGTTTGTGTCGAATTCGCAAATGCGTCAATATAAAGCTTTTCAAAACTTTGCGGTGTTTCATTCAATTTTTAAACACGCAGCAATTATTTAATGGCGGCTATACAACGTCAATAGAGATAGATAAATTCTATTTATTACTCAATATAAATCCTGCAAGTGCCTTAATTCTCGTTTTTGTATTGATATAGTAAACGTTAAAGCTTTGGGGTGTTATTAGATGCGGTATTAAATTATAGCAAAGCACGAAAAGCGGCCTTGGTGAACGCAGCCGCTTATCAGCACTTTTTGTTTGTGTCGAATTCGCAAAAGCGTCAATATAAAGCTTTTCAAAACTTTGCGGTGTATCATTCAATTTTTAAACACGCAGCAATTATTTAATGGCGGCTATACAACGTCAATAGAGATAGATAAATTCTATTTATTACTCAATATAAATCCTGCAAATGCCTTAATTCTCGTTTTTGTATTAATATAGTAAAAGTTAATGCTTTGGGGTGTTATTAGATGCGGTATTAAATTATAGCAAAGCACGAAAAGCGGCCTTGGTGAACGCAGCCGTTTATCAGCACTTTTTGTTTGTGTCGAATTAGCAAATCGTCAATATAAAGCTTTTCAACACTTTGCGGTGTATCATTCAATTTTTAGCAACGCAGCAATTTGGAAATGGCGGCTGTACAACGTCAATAGAGATAAATAAATTTTATTATTACTTAATATAATTCCTGCAAGTGCCTTAATTCTCGTTTTTGTATTAATATAGTAAAAGTTAATGCTTTGGGGTGTTATTAGATGCGGTATTAAATTATAGCAAAGCACGAAAAGCGGCCTTGGTAAACGCAGCCGTTTATCAGCACTTTTTGTTTGTGTCGAATTCGCAAAAGCGTCAATATAAAGCATTTCAAAACTTTGCGGTGTTTCATTCAATTTTTAAACACGCAGCAATTTGGAAATGGCGGCTGTACAACGTCAATAGAGATAGATAAATTCTATTTATTACTCAATATAAATCCTGCAAGTGCCTTAATTCTCGTTTTTGTATTAATATAGTAAAAGTTAATGCTTTGGGGTGTTATTAGATGCGGTATTAAATTATAGCAAAGCACGAAAAGCGGCCTTAGTGAACGCCGGCGTTTATCAGCACTTTTGGTTGGTGTCGAATTAGCAAAAGCGTCAATATAAAGCTTTTCAACACTTTGCGGTGTATCATTCAATTTTTAGCAACGCAGCAATTTGGAAACGGCGGCTGTACAACGTCAATAGAGATAGATAAATTTTATTTATTACTCAATATAAATCCTGCAAGTGCCTTAATTCTCGTTTTTATATTAATATAGTAAATGTTAATGCTTTGGGGTGTTATTAGATGCGGTATTAAATTATAGCAAAACACGAAAAGCGGCTTTGGTGAACGCAGCCGTTTATCAGCACTTTTTGTTTGTGTCGAAATAGCAAAAGCGTAAATATAAAGCTTTTCAACACTTTGCGGTGTATCATTCAATTTTTAACAACGCAGCAATTGGAAATGGCGGCTGTAGAACGTCAATAGAGATAGATAAATTCTATTTATTACTCAATATAAATCCTGCAAGTGCCTTAATTCTCGTTTTTGTATTAATATAGTAAAAGTTAATGCTTTGGGGTGTTATTAGATGCGGTATTAAATTATAGCAAAACACGAAAAGCGGCCTTGGTGAACGCAGCCGTTTATCAGCACTTTTTGTTTGTGTCGAATTAGCAAAAGCGTAAATATAAAGCTTTTCAACACTTTGCGGTGTATCATTCAATTTTTAACAACGCAGAAATTTGGAAATGGCGGCTGTACAACGTCAATAGAGATAGATAAATTCTATTTATTACTCAATATAAATCCTCCCAGTGCCTTAATTCTCGTTTTTGTATTAATATAGTAAAAGTTAATGCTTTGGGGGTGTTATTAGATGCGGTATTAAAATTATAGCAAAGCACGAAAAGCGGCCTTAGTGAACGCCGGCGTTTATCAGCACTTTTGGTTGGTGTCGAATTAGCAAAAGCGTCAATATAAAGCTTTTCAACACTTTGCGGTGTATCATTCAATTTTTAACAACGCAGCAATTTGGAAATGGCGGCTGTACAACGTCAATAGAGATAGATAAATTCTATTTATTACTCAATATAAATCCTGCAAGTGCCTTAATTCTCGTTTTTGTATTAATATAGTAAAAGTTAATGCTTTGGGGTGTTATTAGATGCGGTATTAAATTATAGCAAAACACGAAAAGCGGCCTTGGTGAACGCAGCCGTTTATCAGCACTTTTTGTTTGTGTCGAATTAGCAAAAGCGTAAATATAAAGCTTTTCAACACTTTGTGGTGTATCATTCAATTTTTAACAACGCAGCAATTTGGAAATGGCGGCTGTACAACGTCAATAGAGATAGATAAATTTTATTTATTACTCAATATAAATCCTGCAAGTGCCTTAATTCTCGTTTTTGTATTAATATAGTAAAAGTTAATGCTTTGGGGTGTTATTAGATGCGGTATTAAATTATAGCAAAACACGAAAAGCGGCCTTGGTGAACGCAGCCGTTTATCAGCACTTTTTGTTTGTGTCGAATTAGCAAAAGCGTAAATATAAAGCTTTTCAACACTTTGCGGTGTATCATTCAATTTTTAACAACGCAGCAATTTGGAAATGGCGGCTGTACAACGTCAATAGAGATAGATAAATTCTATTTATTACTCAATATAAATCCTGCAAGTGCCTTAATTCTCGTTTTTGTATTAATATAGTAAAATTTAATGCTTTGGGGTGTTATTAGATGCGGTATTAAATTATAGCAAAGCACGAAAAGCGGCCTTAGTGAACGCCGGCGTTTATCAGCACTTTTGGTTGGTGTCGAATTAGCAAAAGCGTCAATATAAAGCTTTTCAACACTTTGCGGTGTATCATTCAATTTTTAACAACGCAGCAATTTGGAAATGGCGGCTGTACAACCTCAATAGAGATAGATAAATTCTATTTATTACTCATTATAAATCCTGCAAGTGCCTTAATTCTCGTTTTTGAATTAATATAGTAAAAGTTAATGCTTTGGGGTGTTATTAGATGCGGTATTAAATTATAGCAAAGCACGAAAAGCGGCCTTAGTGAACGCCGGCGTTTATCAGCACTTTTGGTTGGTGTCGAATTAGCAAAAGCGTCAATATAAAGCTTTTCAACACTTTGCGGTGTATCATTCAATTTTTAACAACGCAGCAATTTGGAAATGGCGGCTGTACAACGTCAATAGAGATAGATAAATTCTATTTATTACTCAATATAAATCCTGCAAGTGCCTTAATTCTCGTTTTTGTATTAATATAGTAAAAGTTAATGCTTTGGGGTGTTATTAGATGCGGTATTAAATTATAGCAAAGCACGAAAAGCGGCCTTGGTGAACGCCTGTGTTTATCAGCATTTTTTGTTTGTGTCGAATTGGCAAATCGTCAATATAAAACTTTTCAACACTTTGCGGTGTTTCATTCAATTTTTAAACACGCTGCAATTATTTAATGGCGGCTGTACAACGTCAATAGATATAGATAAATTCTATTTATTACTCAATATAAATCCTGCATGTGCCTTAATTCTCGTTATTGTATTAATATAGTAAAAGTTAATGCTTTGGGGTGTTATTAGATACGGTATTAAATTATAGCAAAGCACGAAAAGCGGCCTTGGTGAACTCCGGTGTTAATCAGCACTTTTTGTTTGTGTCGAATTCGCAAAAGCGTCAATATAAAGCTTTTCAACACTTTGCGGTGTATCATTCAATTTTTAACAACGCAGCAATTTGGAAATGGCGGCTGTACAACGTCAATAGAGATAGATAAATTCTATTTATTACTCAATATAAATCCTGCAAGTGCCTTAATTGTCGTTTTTGTATTAATATAGTAAAAGTTAATGCTTTGGGGTGTTATTAGATGCGGTATTAGATTATAGCAAAGCACGAAAAGCGGCCTTGGTGAACGCAGCCGTTTATCAGCACTTTTTGTTTGTGTCGAATTCGCAAATGCGTCAATATAAAGTTTTTCAAAACTTTGCGGTGTTTCATTCAATTTTTAAACACGCAGCAATTATTTAATGGCGGCTATACAACGTCAATAGAGATAGATAAATTCTATTTATTACTCAATATAAATCCTGCAAGTGCCTTAATTTTCGTTTTTGTATTGATATAGTAAGCGTTAATGCTTTGGGGTGTTATTAGATGCGGTATTAAATTATAGCAAAGCACGAAAAGCAGCCTTGGTGAACGCAGCCGTTTATCAGCACTTTTTGTTTGTGTCGAATTCGCAAAAGCGTCAATATAAAGCTTTTCAAAACTTTGCGGTGTATCATTCAATTTTTAAACACGCAGCAATTATTTAATGGCGGCTATACAACGTCAATAGAGATAGATAAATTCTATTTATTACTCAATATAAATCCTGCAAATGCCTTAATTCTCGTTTTTGTATTAATATAGTAAAAGTTAATGCTTTGGGGTGTTATTAGATGCGGTATTAAATTATAGCAAAGCACGAAAAGCGGCCTTGGTGAACGCAGCCGTTTATCAGCACTTTTTGTTTGTGTCGAATTCGCAAAAGCGTCAATATAAAGCTTTTCAACACTTTGCGGTGTATCATTCAATTTTTAACAACGCAGCAATTTGGAAATGGCGGCTGTACAACGTCAATAGAGATAGATAAATTCTATTTATTACTCAATATAAATCCTGCAAGTGCCTTAATTCTCGTTTTTGTATTAAGATAGTAAAAGTTAATGCTTTGGGGTGTTATTAGATGCGGTATTAAATTATAGCAAAGCACGAAAAGCGGCCTTGGTGAACGCCGGCGTTTATCAGCATTTTTTGTTTGTGTCGAATTCGCAAATCGTCAATATAAAGCTTTTCAACACTTTGCGGTGTTTCATTCAATTTTTAAACACGCAGCAATTTGGAAATGGCGGCTGTACAACGTCAATAGAGATAGATAAATTTTATTTATTACTCAATATAAATCCTGCAAGTGCCTTAATTCTCGTTTTTGTATTAATATAGTAAAAGTTAATGCTTTGGGGTGTTATTAGATGCGGTATTAAATTATAGCAAAGCACGAAAAGCGGCCTTGGTGAACGCCGGCGTTTATCAGCACTTTTGGTTGGTGTCGAATTAGCAAAAGCGTCAATATAAAGCTTTTCAACACTTTGCGGTGTATTATTCAATTTTTAACAACGCAGCAATTTGGAAATGGCGGCTGTACTACGTCAATAGAGATAGATAAATTCTATTTATTACTCAATATAAATCCTGCAAGTGCCTTAATTCTCGTTTTTGTATTAATATAGTAAACGTTAATGCTTTGGGGTGTTATTAGATGCGGTATTAAATTATAGCAAAGCACGAAAAGCGGCCTTAGTGAACGCCGGCGTTTATCAGCACTTTTGGTTGGTGTCGAATTAGCAAAAGCGTCAATATAAAGCTTTTCAACACTTTGCTGTGTATCATTCAATTTTTAACAACGCGGCAATTTGGAAATGGCGGCTGTACAACGTCAATAGAGATAGATAAATTCCATTTATTACTCAATATAAATCCTGCAAGTGCCTTAATTCTCGTTTTTGTATTAATATAGTAAAAGTTAATGCTTTGGGGTGTTATTAGATGCGGTATTAAATTATAGCAAAGCACGAAAAGCGGCCTTGGTAAACGCCGGCGTTCATCAGCACTTTTTGTTTGTGTCGAATTCGCAAATCGTCAATATAAAGCTTTTCAACACTTTGGGGTGTATCATTCAATTTTAGCAACGCAGCAATTTGGAAATGGCGGCAGTACAACGTCAATAGAGAGAGATAAATTTTATTTATTACTCAATATAAATCCTGCAAGTGCCTTAATTCTCGTTTTTGTATTAATATAGTAAAAGTTAATGCTTTGGGGTGTTATTAGATGCGGTATTAAATTATAGCAAAGCACGAAAAGCAGCCTTGGTGAACGCCGGTGTTTATCAGCATTTTTTGTTTGTGTCGAATTCGCAAATCGTCAATATAAAACTTTTCAACACTTTGCGGTGTTTCATTCAATTTTTAAACACGCAGCAATTTGGAAATGGCGGCTGTACAACGTCAATAGAGATAGATAAATTCTATTTATTACTCAATATAAATCCTGCAAGTGCCTTAATTCTCGTTTTTGTATTAATATAGTAAAAGTTAATGCTTTGGGGTGTTATTAGATGCGGTATTAAATTATAGCAAAGCACGAAAAGCGGCCTTAGTGAACGCCGGCGTTTATCAGCACTTTTGGTTGTTGTCGAATTAGCAAAAGCGTCAATATAAAGCTTTTCAACACTTTGCGGTGTATCATTCAATTTTTAGCAACGCAGCAATTTGGAAATGGCGGCTGTACAACGTCAATAGAGATAGATAAATTCTATTTATTACTCAATATAAATCCTGCAAGTGCCTTAATTCTCGTTTTTGTATTAATATAGTAAAAGTTAATGCTTTGGGGTGTTATTAGATGCGGTATTAAATTATAGCAAAGCACGAAAAGCGGCCTTAGTGAACGCCGGCGTTTATCAGCACTTTTGGTTGTTGTCGAATTAGCAAAAGCGTCAATATAAAGCTTTTCAACACTTTGCGGTGTATCATTCAATTTTTAGCAACGCAGCAATTTGGAAATGGCGGCTGTACAACGTCAATAGAGATAGATAAATTCTATTTATTACTCAATATAAATCCTGCAAGTGCCTTAATTCTCGTTTTTGTATTAATATAGTAAACGTTAATGCTTTGGGGTGTTATTAGATGCGGTATTAAATTATAGCAAAGCACGAAAAGCGGCCTTAGTGAACGCCGGCGTTTATCAGCACTTTTGGTTGGTGTCGAATTAGCAAAAGCGTCAATATAAAGCTTTTCAACACTTTGCGGTGTATCATTCAATTTTTAACAACGCAGCAATTTGGAAATGGCGGCTGTACAACGTCAATAGAGATAGATAAATTCTATTTATTACTCAATATAAATCCTGCAAGTGCCTTAATTCTCGTTTTTGTATTAATATAGTAAAAGTTAATGCTTTGGGGTGTTATTAGATGCGGTATTAAATTATAGCAAAGCACGAAAAGCGGCCTTGGTGAACGCCGGTGTTTATCAGCATTTTTTGTTTGTGTCGAATTCGCAAATCGTCAATATAAAACTTTTCAACACTTTGCGGTGTTTCATTCAATTTTTAAACACGCAGCAATTATTTAATGGCGGCTGTACAACGTCAATAGATATAGATAAATTCTATTTATTACTCAATATAAATCCTGGATGTGCCTTAATTCTCGTTATTGTATTAATATAGTAAAAGTTAATGCTTTGGGGTGTTATTAGATACGGTATTAAATTATAGCAAAGCACGAAAAGCGGCCTTGGTGAACTCCGGTGTTTATCAGCACTTTTTGTTTGTGTCGAATTCGCAAAAGCGTCAATATAATGCTTTTCAACACTTTGCGGTGTATCATTCAATTTTTAACAACGCAGCAATTTGGAAATGGCGGCTGTACAACGTCAATAGAGATAGATAAATTCTATTTATTACTCAATATAAATCCTGCAAGTGCCTTAATTCTCGTTTTTGAATTAATATAGTAAACGTTAATGCTTTGGGGTGTTATTAGATGCGGTATTAAATTATAGCAAAGCACGAAAAGCGGCCTTAGTGAACGCCGGCGTTTATCAGCACTTTTGGTTGGTGTCGAATTAGCAAAAGCGTCAATATAAAGCTTTTCAACACTTTGCGGTGTATCATTCAATTTTTAACAACGCAGCAATTTGGAAATGGCGGCTGTACAACGTCAATAGAGATAGATAAATTCTATTTATTACTCAATATAAATCCTGCATGTGCCTTAATTCTCGTTATTGTATTAATATAGTAAAAGTTAATGCTTTGGGGTGTTATTAGATACGGTATTAAATTATAGCAAAGCACGAAAAGCGGCCTTGGTGAACGCAGCCGTTTATCAGCACTTTTTGTTTGTGTCGAATTCGCAAATGCGTCAATATAAAGCTTTTCAAAACTTTGCGGTGTTTCATTCAATTTTTAAACACGCAGCAATTATTTAATGGCGGCTATACAACGTCAATAGAGATAGATAAATTCTATTTATTACTCAATATAAATCCTGCAAGTGCCTTAATTCTCGTTTTTGTATTGATATAGTAAGCGTTAATGCTTTGGGGTGTTATTAGATGCGGTATTAAATTATAGCAAAGCACGAAAAGCAGCCTTGGTGAACGCAGCCGTTTATCAGCACTTTTTGTTTGTGTCGAATTCGCAAAAGCGTCAATATAAAGCTTTTCAAAACTTTGCGGTGTATCATTCAATTTTTAAACACGCAGCAATTATTTAATGGCGGCTATACAACGTCAATAGAGATAGATAAATTCTATTTATTACTCAATATAAATCCTGCAAATGCCTTAATTCTCGTTTTTGTATTAATATAGTAAAAGTTAATGCTTTGGGGTGTTATTAGATGCGGTATTAAATTATAGCAAAGCACGAAAAGCGGCCTTGGTGAACGCAGCCGTTTATCAGCACTCTTTGTTTGTGTCGAATTCGCAAAAGCGTCAATATAAAGCTTTTCAACACTTTGCGGTGTATCATTCAATTTTTAACAACGCAGCAATTTGGAAATGGCGGCTGTACAACGTCAATAGAGATAGATAAATTTTATTTATTACTCAATATAAATCCTGCAAGTGCCTTAATTCTCGTTTTTGTATTAATATAGTAAAAGTTAATGCTTTGGGGTGTTATTAGATGCGGTATTAAATTATAGCAAAGCACGAAAAGCGGCCTTGGTGAACGCCGGCGTTTATCAGCACTTTTGGTTGGTGTCGAATTAGCAAAAGCGTCAATATAAAGCTTTTCAACACTTTGCGGTGTATTATTCAATTTTTAACAACGCAGCAATTTGGAAATGGCGGCTGTACAACGTCAATAGAGATAGATAAATTCTATTTATTACTCAATATAAATCCTGCAAGTGCCTTAATTCTCGTTTTTGTATTAAGATAGTAAAAGTTAATGCTTTGGGGTGTTATTAGATGCGGTATTAAATTATAGCAAAGCACGAAAAGCGGCCTTGGTGAACGCCGGCGTTTATCAGCATTTTTTGTTTGTGTCGAATTCGCAAATCGTCAATATAAAGCTTTTCAACACTTTGCGGTGTTTCATTCAATTTTTAAACACGCAGCAATTATTTAATGGCGGCTGTACAACGTCAATAGAGATAGTTAAATTCTATTTATTACTCAATATAAATCCTGCAAGTGCCTTAATTCTCGTTTTTGTATTAATATAGTAAAAGTTAATGCTTTGGGGTGTTATTAGATGCGGTATTAAACTATAGCAAAGCACGAAAAGCGGCCTTGGTGAACGCCGGCGTTTATCAGCACTTTTGGTTGATGTCGAATTAGCAAAAGCGTCAATATAAAGCTTTTCAACACTTTGCGGTGTATCATTCAATTTTTAACAACGCAGCAATTTGGAAATCGCGGCTGTACAACGTCAATAGAGATAGATAAATTCTATTTATTACTCAATATAAATCCTGCAAGTGCCTTAATTCTCGTTTTTGTATTAATATAGTAAAAGTTAAAGCTTTGGGGTGTTATTAGATGCGGTATTAAATTATAGCAAAGCACGAAAAGCGGCCTTGGTGAACGCAGCCGTTTATCAGCACTTTTTGTTTGTGTCGAACTAGCAAAAGCGTAAATATAAAGCATTTCAACACTTTGCGGTGTATCATTCAATTTTTAACAACGCAGCAATTTGGAAATGGCGGCTGTACAACGTCAATAGAGATAGATAAATTCTATTTATTACTCAATATAAATCCTGCAAGTGCCTTAATTCTCGTTTTTGTATTAATATAGTAAACGTTAATGCTTTGGGGTGTTATTAGATGCGGTATTAAATTATAGCAAAGCACGAAAAGCGGCCTTAGTGAACGCCGGCGTTTATCAGCACTTTTGGTTGGTGTCGAATTAGCAAAAGCGTCAATATAAAGCTTTTCAACACTTTGCTGTGTATCATTCAATTTTTAACAACGCAGCAATTTGGAAATGGCGGCTGTACAACGTCAATAGAGATAGATAAATTCTATTTATTACTCAATATAAATCCTGCAAGTGCCTTAATTCTCGTTTTTGTATTAATATAGTAAAAGTTAATGCTTTGGGGTGTTATTAGATGCGGTATTAAATTATAGCAAAGCACGAAAAGCAGCCTTGGTGAACGCCGGTGTTTATCAGCATTTTTTGTTTGTGTCGAATTCGCAAATCGTCAATATAAAACTTTTCAACACTTTGCGGTGTTTCATTCAATTTTTAAACACGCAGCAATTATTTAATGGCGGCTGTACAACGTCAATAGAGATAGATAAATTCTATTTATTACTCAATATAAATCCTGCAAGTGCCTTAATTCTCGTTTTTGTATTAATATAGTAAAAGTTAATGCTTTGGGGTGTTATTAGATGCGGTATTAAATTATAGCAAAGCACGAAAAGCGGCCTTAGTGAACGCCGGCGTTTATCAGCACTTTTGGTTGTTGTCGAATTAGCAAAAGCGTCAATATAAAGCTTTTCAACACTTTGCGGTGTATCATTCAATTTTTAGCAACGCAGCAATTTGGAAATGGCGGCTGTACAACGTCAATAGAGATAGATAAATTCTATTTATTACTCAATATAAATCCTGCAAGTGCCTTAATTCTCGTTTTTGTATTAATATAGTAAAAGTTAATGCTTTGGGGTGTTATTAGATGCGGTATTAAATTATAGCAAAGCACGAAAAGCGGCCTTAGTGAACGCCGGCGTTTATCAGCACTTTTGGTTGTTGTCGAATTAGCAAAAGCGTCAATATAAAGCTTTTCAACACTTTGCGGTGTATCATTCAATTTTTAGCAACGCAGCAATTTGGAAATGGCGGCTGTACAACGTCAATAGAGATAGATAAATTCTATTTATTACTCAATATAAATCCTGCAAGTGCCTTAATTCTCGTTTTTGTATTAATATAGTAAACGTTAATGCTTTGGGGTGTTATTAGATGCGGTATTAAATTATAGCAAAGCACGAAAAGCGGCCTTGGTGAACGCCTGTGTTTATCAGCATTTTTTGTTTGTGTCGAATTGGCAAATCGTCAATATAAAACTTTTCAACACTTTGCGGTGTTTCATTCAATTTTTAAACACGCTGCAATTATTTAATGGCGGCTGTACAACGTCAATAGATATAGATAAATTCTATTTATTACTCAATATAAATCCTGCATGTGCCTTAATTCTCGTTATTGTATTAATATAGTAAAAGTTAATGCTTTGGGGTGTTATTAGATGCGGTATTAAATTATAGCAAAGCACGAAAAGCGGCCTTGGTGAACGCCTGTGTTTATCAGCATTTTTTGTTTGTGTCGAATTGGCAAATCGTCAATATAAAACTTTTCAACACTTTGCGGTGTTTCATTCAATTTTTAAACACGCTGCAATTATTTAATGGCGGCTGTACAACGTCAATAGATATAGATAAATTCTATTTATTACTCAATATAAATCCTGCATGTGCCTTAATTCTCGTTATTGTATTAATATAGTAAAAGTTAATGCTTTGGGGTGTTATTAGATACGGTATTAAATTATAGCAAAGCACGAAAAGCGGCCTTGGTGAACGCCTGTGTTTATCAGCATTTTTTGTTTGTGTCGAATTGGCAAATCGTCAATATAAAACTTTTCAACACTTTGCGGTGTTTCATTCAATTTTTAAACACGCTGCAATTATTTAATGGCGGCTGTACAACGTCAATAGATATAGATAAATTCTATTTATTACTCAATATAAATCCTGCATGTGCCTTAATTCTCGTTATTGTATTAATATAGTAAACGTTAATGCTTTGGGGTGTTATTAGATGCGGTATTAAATTATAGCAAAGCACGAAAAGCGGCCTTGGTGAACGCCTGTGTTTATCAGCATTTTTTGTTTGTGTCGAATTGGCAAATCGTCAATATAAAACTTTTCAACACTTTGCGGTGTTTCATTCAATTTTTAAACACGCTGCAATTATTTAATGGCGGCTGTACAACGTCAATAGATATAGATAAATTCTATTTATTACTCAATATAAATCCTGCATGTGCCTTAATTCTCGTTATTGTATTAATATAGTAAAAGTTAATGCTTTGGGGTGTTATTAGATACGGTATTAAATTATAGCAAAGCACCAAAAGCGGCCTTGGTGAACTCCGGTGTTTATCAGCACTTTTTGTTTGTGTCGAATTCGCAAAAGCGTAAATATAAAGCTTTTCAACACTTTGCGGTGTATCATTCAATTTTTAACAACGCAGCAATTTGGAAATGGCGGCTGTACAACGTCAATAGAGATAGATAAATTCTATTTATTACTCAATATAAATCCTGCAAGTGCCTTAATTGTCGTTTATGTATTAATATAGTAAAAGTTAATGCTTTGGGGTGTTATTAGATGCGGTATTAAATTATAGCAAAGCACGAAAAGCGGCCTTGGTGAACGCAGCCGTTTATCAGCACTTTTTGTTTGTGTCGAATTCGCAAAAGCGTCAATATAAAGCTTTTCAAAACTTTGCGGTGTATCATTCAATTTTTAACAACGCAGCAATTTGGAAATCGCGGCTGTACAACGTCAATAGAGATAGATAAATTCTATTTATTACTCAATATAAATCCTGCAAGTGCCTTAATTCTCGTTTTTGTATTAATATAGTAAAAGTTAAAGCTTTGGGGTGTTATTAGATGCGGTATTAAATTATAGCAAAGCACGAAAAGCGGCCTTGGTGAACGCCGGCGTTTATCAGCACTTTTGGTTGGTGTCGAATTAGCAAAAGCGTCAATATAAAGCTTTTCAACACTTTGCGGTGTATTATTCAATTTTTAACAACGCAGCAATTTGGAAATGGCGGCTGTACAACGTCAATAGAGATAGATAAATTCTATTTATTACTCAATATAAATCCTGCAAGTGCCTTAATTCTCGTTTTTGTATTAAGATAGTAAAAGTTAATGCTTTGGGGTGTTATTAGATGCGGTATTAAATTATAGCAAAGCACGAAAAGCGGCCTTGGTGAACGCCGGCGTTTATCAGCATTTTTTGTTTGTGTCGAATTCGCATATCGTCAATATAAAGCTTTTCAACACTTTGCGGTGTTTCATTCAATTTTTAAACACGCAGCAATTATTTAATGGCGGCTGTACAACGTCAATAGAGATAGTTAAATTCTATTTATTACTCAATATAAATCCTGCAAGTGCCTTAATTCTCGTTTTTGTATTAATATAGTAAAAGTTAATGCTTTGGGGTGTTATTAGATGCGGTATTAAACTATAGCAAAGCACGAAAAGCGGCCTTGGTGAACGCCGGCGTTTATCAGCACTTTTGGTTGATGTCGAATTAGCAAAAGCGTCAATATAAAGCTTTTCAACACTTTGCGGTGTATCATTCAATTTTTAACAACGCAGCAATTTGGAAATCGCGGCTGTACAACGTCAATAGAGATAGATAAATTCTATTTATTACTCAATATAAATCCTGCAAGTGCCTTAATTCTCGTTTTTGTATTAATATAGTAAAAGTTAAAGCTTTGGGGTGTTATTAGATGCGGTATTAAATTATAGCAAAGCACGAAAAGCGGCCTTGGTGAACGCAGCCGTTTATCAGCACTTTTTGTTTGTGTCGAATTAGCAAAAGCGTAAATATAAAGCATTTCAACACTTTGCGGTGTATCATTCAATTTTTAACAACGCAGCAATTTGGAAATGGCGGCTGTACAACGTCAATAGAGATAGATAAATTCTATTTATTACTCAATATAAATCCTGCAAGTGCCTTAATTCTCGTTTTTGTATTAATATAGTAAACGTTAATGCTTTGGGGTGTTATTAGATGCGGTATTAAATTATAGCAAAGCACGAAAAGCGGCCTTAGTGAACGCCGGCGTTTATCAGCACTTTTGGTTGGTGTCGAATTAGCAAAAGCGTCAATATAAAGCTTTTCAACACTTTGCTGTGTATCATTCAATTTTTAACAACGCAGCAATTTGGAAATGGCGGCTGTACAACGTCAATAGAGATAGATAAATTCTATTTATTACTCAATATAAATCCTGCAAGTGCCTTAATTCTCGTTTTTGTATTAATATAGTAAAAGTTAATGCTTTGGGGTGTTATTAGATGCGGTATTAAATTATAGCAAAGCACGAAAAGCGGCCTTGGTAAACGCCGGCGTTCATCAGCACTTTTTGTTTGTGTCGAATTCGCAAATCGTCAATATAAAGCTTTTCAACACTTTGCGGTGTATCATTCAATTTTTAGCTACGCAGCAATTTGGAAATGGCGGCTGTACAACGTCAATAGAGAGAGATAAATTTTATTTATTACTCAATATAAATCCTGCAAGTGCCTTAATTCTCGTTTTTGTATTAATATAGTAAAAGTTAATGCTTTGGGGTGTTATTAGATGCGGTATTAAATTATAGCAAAGCACGAAAAGCAGCCTTGGTGAACGCCGGTGTTTATCAGCATTTTTTGTTTGTGTCGAATTCGCAAATCGTCAATATAAAACTTTTCAACACTTTGCGGTGTTTCATTCAATTTTTAAACACGCAGCAATTATTTAATGGCGGCTGTACAACGTCAATAGAGATAGATAAATTCTATTTATTACTCAATATAAATCCTGCAAGTGCCTTAATTCTCGTTTTTGTATTAATATAGTAAAAGTTAATGCTTTGGGGTGTTATTAGATGCGGTATTAAATTATAGCAAAGCACGAAAAGCGGCCTTAGTGAACGCCGGCGTTTATCAGCACTTTTGGTTGTTGTCGAATTAGCAAAAGCGTCAATATAAAGCTTTTCAACACTTTGCGGTGTATCATTCAATTTTTAGCAACGCAGCAATTTGGAAATGGCGGCTGTACAACGTCAATAGAGATAGATAAATTCTATTTATTACTCAATATAAATCCTGCAAGTGCCTTAATTCTCGTTTTTGTATTAATATAGTAAAAGTTAATGCTTTGGGGTGTTATTAGATGCGGTATTAAATTATAGCAAAGCACGAAAAGTGGCCTTAGTGAACGCCGGCGTTTATCAGCACTTTTGGTTGTTGTCGAATTAGCAAAAGCGTCAATATAAAGCTTTTCAACACTTTGCGGTGTATCATTCAATTTTTAGCAACGCAGCAATTTGGAAATGGCGGCTGTACAACGTCAATAGAGATAGATAAATTCTATTTATTACTCAATATAAATCCTGCAAGTGCCTTAATTCTCGTTTTTGTATTAATATAGTAAACGTTAATGCTTTGGGGTGTTATTAGATGCGGTATTAAATTATAGCAAAGCACGAAAAGCGGCCTTGGTGAACGCCTGTGTTTATCAGCATTTTTTGTTTGTGTCGAATTGGCAAATCGTCAATATAAAACTTTTCAACACTTTGCGGTGTTTCATTCAATTTTTAAACACGCTGCAATTATTTAATGGCGGCTGTACAACGTCAATAGATATAGATAAATTCTATTTATTACTCAATATAAATCCTGCATGTGCCTTAATTCTCGTTATTGTATTAATATAGTAAAAGTTAATGCTTTGGGGTGTTATTAGATGCGGTATTAAATTATAGCAAAGCACGAAAAGCGGCCTTGGTGAACGCCTGTGTTTATCAGCATTTTTTGTTTGTGTCGAATTGGCAAATCGTCAATATAAAACTTTTCAACACTTTGCGGTGTTTCATTCAATTTTTAAACACGCTGCAATTATTTAATGGCGGCTGTACAACGTCAATAGATATAGATAAATTCTATTTATTACTCAATATAAATCCTGCATGTGCCTTAATTCTCGTTATTGTATTAATATAGTAAAAGTTAATGCTTTGGGGTGTTATTAGATACGGTATTAAATTATAGCAAAGCACGAAAAGCGGCCTTGGTGAACGCCTGTGTTTATCAGCATTTTTTGTTTGTGTCGAATTGGCAAATCGTCAATATAAAACTTTTCAACACTTTGCGGTGTTTCATTCAATTTTTAAACACGCTGCAATTATTTAATGGCGGCTGTACAACGTCAATAGATATAGATAAATTCTATTTATTACTCAATATAAATCCTGCATGTGCCTTAATTCTCGTTATTGTATTAATATAGTAAACGTTAATGCTTTGGGGTGTTATTAGATGCGGTATTAAATTATAGCAAAGCACGAAAAGCGGCCTTGGTGAACGCCTGTGTTTATCAGCATTTTTTGTTTGTGTCGAATTGGCAAATCGTCAATATAAAACTTTTCAACACTTTGCGGTGTTTCATTCAATTTTTAAACACGCTGCAATTATTTAATGGCGGCTGTACAACGTCAATAGATATAGATAAATTCTATTTATTACTCAATATAAATCCTGCATGTGCCTTAATTCTCGTTATTGTATTAATATAGTAAAAGTTAATGCTTTGGGGTGTTATTAGATACGGTATTAAATTATAGCAAAGCACCAAAAGCGGCCTTGGTGAACTCCGGTGTTTATCAGCACTTTTTGTTTGTGTCGAATTCGCAAAAGCGTAAATATAAAGCTTTTCAACACTTTGCGGTGTATCATTCAATTTTTAACAACGCAGCAATTTGGAAATGGCGGCTGTACAACGTCAATAGAGATAGATAAATTCTATTTATTACTCAATATAAATCCTGCAAGTGCCTTAATTGTCGTTTTTGTATTAATATAGTAAAAGTTAATGCTTTGGGGTGTTATTAGATGCGGTATTAAATTATAGCAAAGCACGAAAAGCGGCCTTGGTGAACGCAGCCGTTTATCAGCACTTTTTGTTTGTGTCGAATTCGCAAAAGCGTCAATATAAAGCTTTTCAAAACTTTGCGGTGTATCATTCAATTTTTAACAACGCAGCAATTTGGAAATCGCGGCTGTACAACGTCAATAGAGATAGATAAATTCTATTTATTACTCAATATAAATCCTGCAAGTGCCTTAATTCTCGTTTTTGTATTAATATAGTAAAAGTTAAAGCTTTGGGGTGTTATTAGATGCGGTATTAAATTATAGCAAAGCACGAAAAGCGGCCTTGGTGAACGCCGGCGTTTATCAGCACTTTTGGTTGGTGTCGAATTAGCAAAAGCGTCAATATAAAGCTTTTCAACACTTTGCGGTGTATTATTCAATTTTTAACAACGCAGCAATTTGGAAATGGCGGCTGTACAACGTCAATAGAGATAGATAAATTCTATTTATTACTCAATATAAATCCTGCAAGTGCCTTAATTCTCGTTTTTGTATTAAGATAGTAAAAGTTAATGCTTTGGGGTGTTATTAGATGCGGTATTAAATTATAGCAAAGCACGAAAAGCGGCCTTGGTGAACGCCGGCGTTTATCAGCATTTTTTGTTTGTGTCGAATTCGCATATCGTCAATATAAAGCTTTTCAACACTTTGCGGTGTTTCATTCAATTTTTAAACACGCAGCAATTATTTAATGGCGGCTGTACAACGTCAATAGAGATAGTTAAATTCTATTTATTACTCAATATAAATCCTGCAAGTGCCTTAATTCTCGTTTTTGTATTAATATAGTAAAAGTTAATGCTTTGGGGTGTTATTAGATGCGGTATTAAACTATAGCAAAGCACGAAAAGCGGCCTTGGTGAACGCCGGCGTTTATCAGCACTTTTGGTTGATGTCGAATTAGCAAAAGCGTCAATATAAAGCTTTTCAACACTTTGCGGTGTATCATTCAATTTTTAACAACGCAGCAATTTGGAAATCGCGGCTGTACAACGTCAATAGAGATAGATAAATTCTATTTATTACTCAATATAAATCCTGCAAGTGCCTTAATTCTCGTTTTTGTATTAATATAGTAAAAGTTAAAGCTTTGGGGTGTTATTAGATGCGGTATTAAATTATAGCAAAGCACGAAAAGCGGCCTTGGTGAACGCAGCCGTTTATCAGCACTTTTTGTTTGTGTCGAATTAGCAAAAGCGTAAATATAAAGCATTTCAACACTTTGCGGTGTATCATTCAATTTTTAACAACGCAGCAATTTGGAAATGGCGGCTGTACAACGTCAATAGAGATAGATAAATTCTATTTATTACTCAATATAAATCCTGCAAGTGCCTTAATTCTCGTTTTTGTATTAATATAGTAAACGTTAATGCTTTGGGGTGTTATTAGATGCGGTATTAAATTATAGCAAAGCACGAAAAGCGGCCTTAGTGAACGCCGGCGTTTATCAGCACTTTTGGTTGGTGTCGAATTAGCAAAAGCGTCAATATAAAGCTTTTCAACACTTTGCTGTGTATCATTCAATTTTTAACAACGCAGCAATTTGGAAATGGCGGCTGTACAACGTCAATAGAGATAGATAAATTCTATTTATTACTCAATATAAATCCTGCAAGTGCCTTAATTCTCGTTTTTGTATTAATATAGTAAAAGTTAATGCTTTGGGGTGTTATTAGATGCGGTATTAAATTAGAGCAAAGCACGAAAAGCGGCCTTGGTAAACGCCGGCGTTCATCAGCACTTTTTGTTTGTGTCGAATTCGCAAATCGTCAATATAAAGCTTTTCAACACTTTGCGGTGTATCATTCAATTTTTAGCTACGCAGCAATTTGGAAATGGCGGCTGTACAACGTCAAAAGAGAGAGATAAATTTTATTTATTACTCAATATAAATCCTGCAAGTGCCTTAATTCTCGTTTTTGTATTAATATAGTAAAAGTTAATGCTTTGGGGTGTTATTAGATGCGGTATTAAATTATAGCAAAGCACGAAAAGCAGCCTTGGTGAACGCCGGTGTTTATCAGCATTTTTTGTTTGTGTCGAATTCGCAAATCGTCAATATAAAACTTTTCAACACTTTGCGGTGTTTCATTCAATTTTTAAACACGCAGCAATTATTTAATGGCGGCTGTACAACGTCAATAGAGATAGATAAATTCTATTTATTACTCAATATAAATCCTGCAAGTGCCTTAATTCTCGTTTTTGTATTAATATAGTAAAAGTTAATGCTTTGGGGTGTTATTAGATGCGGTATTAAATTATAGCAAAGCACGAAAAGCGGCCTTAGTGAACGCCGGCGTTTATCAGCACTTTTGGTTGTTGTCGAATTAGCAAAAGCGTCAATATAAAGCTTTTCAACACTTTGCGGTGTATCATTCAATTTTTAGCAACGCAGCAATTTGGAAATGGCGGCTGTACAACGTCAATAGAGATAGATAAATTCTATTTATTACTCAATATAAATCCTGCAAGTGCCTTAATTCTCGTTTTTGTATTAATATAGTAAAAGTTAATGCTTTGGGGTGTTATTAGATGCGGTATTAAATTATAGCAAAGCACGAAAAGTGGCCTTAGTGAACGCCGGCGTTTATCAGCACTTTTGGTTGTTGTCGAATTAGCAAAAGCGTCAATATAAAGCTTTTCAACACTTTGCGGTGTATCATTCAATTTTTAGCAACGCAGCAATTTGGAAATGGCGGCTGTACAACGTCAATAGAGATAGATAAATTCTATTTATTACTCAATATAAATCCTGCAAGTGCCTTAATTCTCGTTTTTGTATTAATATAGTAAACGTTAATGCTTTGGGGTGTTATTAGATGCGGTATTAAATTATAGCAAAGCACGAAAAGCGGCCTTAGTGAACGCCGGCGTTTATCAGCACTTTTGGTTGGTGTCGAATTAGCAAAAGCGTCAATATAAAGCTTTTCAACACTTTGCGGTGTATCATTCAATTTGTAACAACGCAGCAATTTGGAAATGGCGGCTGTACAACGTCAATAGAGATAGATAAATTCTATTTATTACTCAATATAAATCCTGCAAGTGCCTTAATTCTCGTTTTTGTATTAATATAGTAAAAGTTAATGCTTTGGGGTGTTATTAGATGCGGTATTAAATTATAGCAAAGCACGAAAAGCGGCCTTGGTGAACGCCGGTGTTTATCAGCATTTTTTGTTTGTGTCGAATTCGCAAATCGTCAATATAAAACTTTTCAACACTTTGCGGTGTTTCATTCAATTTTTAAACACGCAGCAATTATTTAATGGCGGCTGTACAACGTCAATAGATATAGATAAATTCTATTTATTACTCAATATAAATCCTGCATGTGCCTTAATTCTCGTTATTGTATTAATATAGTAAAAGTTAATGCTTTGGGGTGTTATTAGATACGGTATTAAATTATAGCAAAGCACGAAAAGCGGCCTTGGTGAACTCCGGTGTTTATCAGCACTTTTTGTTTGTGTCGAATTCGCAAAAGCGTCAATATAAAGCTTTTCAACACTTTGCGGTGTATCATTCAATTTTTAACAACGCAGCAATTTGGAAATGGCGGCTGTACAACGTCAATAGAGATAGATAAATTTTATTTATTACTCATTATAAATCCTGCAAGTGCCTTAATTCTCGTTTTTGTATTAATATAGTAAAAGTTAATGCTTTGGGGTGTTATTAGATGCGGTATTAAATTATAGCAAAGCACGAAAAGCGGCCTTGGTGAACGCCGGCGTTTATCAGCACTTTTGGTTGGTGTCGAATTAGCAAAAGCGTCAATATAAAGCTTTTCAACACTTTGCGGTGTATTATTCAATTTTTAACAACGCAGCAATTTGGAAATGGCGGCTGTACAACGTCAATAGAGATAGATAAATTCTATTTATTACTCAATATAAATCCTGCAAGTGCCTTAATTCTCGTTTTTGTATTAAGATAGTAAAAGTTAATGCTTTGGGGTGTTATTAGATGCGGTATTAAATTATAGCAAAGCACGAAAAGCGGCCTTGGTGAACGCCGGCGTTTATCAGCATTTTTTGTTTGTGTCGAATTCGCAAATCGTCAATATAAAGCTTTTCAACACTTTGCGGTGTTTCATTCAATTTTTAAACACGCAGCAATTATTTAATGGCGGCTGTACAACGTCAATAGAGATAGTTAAATTCTATTTATTACTCAATATAAATCCTGCAAGTGCCTTAATTCTCGTTTTTGTATTAATATAGTAAAAGTTAATGCTTTGGGGTGTTATTAGATGCGGTATTAAATTATAGCAAAGCACGAAAAGCGGCCTTGGTGAACGCCGGCGTTTATCAGCACTTTTGGTTGATGTCGAATTAGCAAAAGCGTCAATATAATGCTTTTCAACACTTTGCGGTGTATCATTCAATTTTTAACAACGCAGCAATTTGGAAATGGCGGCTGTACAACGTCAATAGAGATAGATAAATTCTATTTATTACTCAATATAAATCCTGCAAGTGCCTTAATTCTCGTTTTTGTATTAATATAGTAAAAGTTAAAGCTTTGGGGTGTTATTAGATGCGGTATTAAATTATAGCAAAGCACGAAAAGCGGCCTTGGTGAACGCAGCCGTTTATCAGCACTTTTGGTTGGTGTCGAATTAGCAAAAGCGTCAATATAAAGCTTTTCAACACTTTCCGGTGTATCATTCAATTTTTAACAACGCAGCAATTTGGAAATGGCGCCTGTACAACGTCAATAGAGATAGATAAATTTTATTTATTACTCAATATAAATCCTGCAAGTGCCTTAATTCTCGTTTTTGTATTAATATAGTAAAAGTTAATGCTTTGGGGTGTTATTAGATGCGGTATTAAATTATAGCAAAGCACGAAAAGCGGCCTTGGGAACGCAGACGTTTATCAGCACTTTTTGTTTGTGTCGAATTAGCAAAAGCGTAAATATAAAGCTTTTCAACACTTTGCGGTGTATCATTCAATTTTTAACAACGCAGCAATTTGGAAATGGCGGCTGTACAACGTCAATAGAGATAGATAAATTCTATTTATTACTCAATATAAATCCTGCAAGTGCCTTAATTCTCGTTTTTGTATTAATATAGTAAACGTTAATGCTTTGGGGTGTTATTAGATGCGGTATTAAATTATAGCAAAGCACGAAAAGCGGCCTTAGTGAACGCCGGCGTTTATCAGCACTTTTGGTTGGTGTCGAATTAGCAAAAGCGTCAATATAAAGCTTTTCAACACTTTGCTGTGTATCATTCAATTTTTAACAACGCAGCAATTTGGAAATGGCGGCTGTACAACGTCAATAGAGATAGATAAATTCTATTTATTACTCAATATAAATCCTGCAAGTGCCTTAATTCTCGTTTTTGTATTAATATAGTAAAAGTTAATGCTTTGGGGTGTTATTAGATGCGGTATTAAATTATAGCAAAGCACGAAAAGCGGCCTTGGTAAACGCCGGCGTTCATCAGCACTTTTTGTTTGTGTCGAATTCGCAAATCGTCAATATAAAGCTTTTCAACACTTTGCGGTGTATCATTCAATTTTTAGCAACGCAGCAATTTGGAAATGGCGGCTGTACAACGTCAATAGAGAGAGATAAATTTTATTTATTACTCAATATAAATCCTGCAAGTGCCTTAATTCTCGTTTTTGTATTAATATAGTAAAAGTTAATGCTTTGGGGTGTTATTAGATGCGGTATTAAATTATAGCAAAGCACGAAAAGCAGCCTTGGTGAACGCCGGTGTTTATCAGCATTTTTTGTTTGTGTCGAATTCGCAAATCGTCAATATAAAACTTTTCAACACTTTGCGGTGTTTCATTCAATTTTTAAACACGCAGCAATTATTTAATGGCGGCTGTACAACGTCAATAGAGATAGATAAATTCTATTTATTACTCAATATAAATCCTGCATGTGCCTTAATTCTCGTTATTGTATTAATATAGTAAAAGTTAATGCTTTGGGGTGTTATTAGATGCGGTATTAAATTATAGCAAAGCACGAAAAGCGGCCTTGGTGAACGCCGGCGTTTATCAGCACTTTTGGTTGGTGTCGAATTAGCAAAAGCGTCAATATAAAGCTTTTCAACACTTTGCGGTGTATCATTCAATTTTTAACAACGCAGCAATTTGGAAATGGCGGCTGTACAACGTCAATAGAGATAGATAAATTCTATTTATTACTCAATATAAATCCTGCAAGTGCCTTAATTCTCGTTTTTATATTAATATAGTAAAAGTTAATGCTTTGGGGTGTTATTAGATGCGGTATTAAATTATAGCAAAGCACGAAAAGCGGCCTTGGTGAACGCAGCCGTTTATCAGCACTTTTGGTTGGTGTCGAATTAGCAAAAGCGTCAATATAAAGCTTTTCAACACTTTGCGGTGTATCATTCAGTTTTTAACAACGCAGCAATTTGGAAATGGCGGCTGTACAACGTCAATAGAGATAGATAAATTCTATTTATTACTCAATATATATCCTGCAAGTGCCTTAATTCTCGTTTTTATATTAATATAGAAAAGTTAATGCTTTGGGGTGTTATTAGATGCGGTATTAAATTATAGCAAAGCACGAAAAGCGGCCTTGGTGTACGCAGCCGTTTATCAGCACTTTTTGTTTGTGTCGAATTCGCAAAAGCGTCAATATAAAGCTTTTCAAAACTTTGCGGTGTTTCATTAAATTTTTAAACACGCAGCAATTATTTAATGGCGGCTATACAACGTCAATAGAGATAGATAAATTCTATTTATTACTCAATATAAATCCTGCAAATGCCTTAATTCTCGTTTTTGTATTAATATAGTAAAAGTTAATGCTTTGGGGTGTTATTAGATGCGGTATTAAATTATAGCAAAGCACGAAAAGCGGCCTTGGTAAACGCCGGCGTTCATCAGCACTTTTTGTTTGTGTCGAATTCGCAAATCGTCAATATAAAGCTTTTCAACACTTTGCGGTGTATCATTCAATTTTTAACAACGCAGCAATTTGGAAATGGCGGCTGTACAACGTCAATAGAGATAGATAAATTCTATTTATTACTCAATATAAATCCTGCAAGTGCCTTAATTCTCGTTTTTGTATTAATATAGTAAAAGTTAATGCTTTGGGGTGTTATTAGATCCGGTATTAAATTATAGCAAAGCAGGAAAAGCGGCCTTGGTGAACGCCGGCGTTTATCAGCACTTTTGGTTGGTGTCGAATTAGCAAAAGCGTCAATATAAAGCTTTTCAACACTTTGCGGTGTATCATTCAATTTTTAACAACGCAGCAATTTGGAAATGGCGGCTGTACAACGTCAATAGAGATAGATAAATTCCATTTATTACTCAATATAAATCCTGCAAGTGCCTTAATTCTCGTTTTTGTATTAATATAGTAAAAGTTAATGCTTTGGGGTGTTATTAGATGCGGTATTAAATTATAGCAAAGCACGAAAAGCGGCCTTGGTGAACGCAGCCGTTTATCAGCACTTTTTGTTTGTGTCGAATTCGCAAAAGCGTCAATATAAAGCTTTTCAAAACTTTGCGGTGTTTCATTAAATTTTTAAACACGCAGCAATTATTTAATGGCGGCTATACAACGTCAATAGAGATAGATAAATTCTACTTATTACTCAATATAAATCCTGCAAATGCCTTAATTCTCGTTTTTGTATTAATATAGTAAAAGTTAATGCTTTGGGGTGTTATTAGATGCGGTATTAAATTATAGCAAAGCACGAAAAGCGGCCTTGGTAAACGCCGGCGTTCATCAGCACTTTTTGTTTGTGTCGAATTCGCAAATCGTCAATATAAAGCTTTTCAACACTTTGCGGTGTATCATTCAATTTTTAGCAACGCAGCAATTTGGAAATGGCGGCTGTACAACGTCAATAGAGATAGTTAAATTCTATTTATTACTCAATATAAATTCTGCAAGTGCCTTAATTCTCGTTTTTGTATTAATATAGTAAACGTTAATGCTTTGGGGTGTTATTAGATGCGGTATTAAATTATAGCAAAGCACGAAAACCGGCCTTGGTGAACGATGGCGTTTATCAGCACTTTTGGTTGGTGTCGAATTAGCAAAAGCGTCAATATAAAGCTTTTCAACACTTTGCTGTGTATCATTCAATTTTTAACAACGCAGCAATTTGGAAATGGCGGCTGTACAACGTCAATAGAGATAGATAAATTCTATTTATTACTCAATATAAATCCTGCAAGTGCCTTAATTCTCGTTTTTGTATTAATATAGTAAAAGTTAATGCTTTGGGGTGTTATTAGATGCGGTATTAAATTATAGCAAAGCACGAAAAGCGGCCTTGGTGAACGCCGGCGTTTATCAGCATTTTTTGTTTGTGTCAAATTCGCAAATCGTCAATATAAAACTTTTCAACACTTTGCAGTGTTTCATTCAATTTTTAAACACGCAGCAATTATTTAATGGCGGCTGTACAACGTCAATAGAGATAGATAAATTCTATTTATTACTCAATATAAATCCTGCAAGTGCCTTAATTCTCGTTTTTGTATTAATATAGTAAAAGTTAATGCTTTGGGGTGTTATTAGATGCGGTATTAAATTATAGCAAAGCACGAAAAACGGCCTTGGTGAACGCCGGTGTTTATCAGCACTTTTTGTTTGTGTCGAATTCGCAAAAGCGTCAATATAAAGCTTTTCAACACTTTGCGGTGTATCATTCAATTTTTAACAACGCAGCAATTTGGAAATGGCGGCTGTACAACGTCAATAGAGATAGATAAATTTTATTTATTACTCAATATAAATCCTGCAAGTGCCTTAATTCTCGTTTTTGTATTAATATAGTAAAAGTTAATGCTTTGGGGTGTTATTAGATGCGGTATTAAATTATAGCAAAGCACGAAAAGCGGCCTTGTTGAACGCCGGCGTTTATCAGCACTTTTGGTTGGTGTCGAATTAGCAAAAGCGTCAATATAAAGCTTTTCAACACTTTGCGGTGTATCATTCAATTTTTAACAACGCAGCAATTTGGAAATGGCGGCTGTACGTCAATAGAGATAGTTAAATTCTATTTATTACTCAATATAAATCCTGCAAGTGCCTTAATTCTCGTTTTTGTATTAATATAGTAAACGTTAATGCTTTGGGGTGTTATTAGATGCGGTATTAAATTATAGCAAAGCACGAAAAGCGGCCTTGGTGAACGCCGGCGTTTATCAGCACTTTTGGTTGGTGTCGAATTAGCAAAAGCGTCAATATAAAGCTTTTCAACACTTTGCGGTGTATCATTCAATTTTTAACAACGCAGCAATTTGGAAATGGCGGCTGTACAACGTCAATAGAGATAGATAAATTCTATTTATTACTCAATATAAATCCTGCAAGTGCCTTAATTCTCGTTTTTGTATTAATATAGTAAACGTTAATGCTTTGGTGTGTTATTATATGCGGTATTAAATTATAGCAAAGCACGAAAATCGGCCTTGGTGAACGCCGGCGTTTATCAGCACTTTTCGTTGGTGTCGAATTAGCAAAAGCGTCATTATAAAGCTTTTCAACACTTTGCGGTGTATCATTCCATTTTTAACAACGCAGCAATTTGGAAATGGCGGCGGTACAACGTCAATAGAGATAGATAAATTCTATTTATTACTCAATATAAATCCTGCAAGTGCCTTAATTCTCGTTTTTGTATTAATATAGTAAAAGTTAATGCTTTGGGGTGTTATTAGATGCGGTATTAAATTATAGCAAAGCACGAAAAGCGGCCTTGGTGAACGCAGCCGTTTATCAGCACTTTTTGTTTGTGTCGAATTCGCAAAAGCGTCAATATAAAGCTTTTCAAAACTTTGCGGTGTTTCATTAAATTTTTAAACACGCAGCAATTATTTAATGGCGGCTATACAACGTCAATAGAGATAGATAAATTCTATTTATTACTCAATATAAATCCTGCAAATGCCTTAATTCTCGTTTTTGTATTAATATAGTAAAAGTTAATGCTTTGGGGTGTTATTAGATGCGGTATTAAATTATAGCAAAGCACGAAAAGCGGCCTTGGTAAACGCCGGTGTTTATCAGCACTTTTTGTTTGTGTCGAATTCGCAAATCGTCAATATAAAGCTTTTCAACACTTTGCTGTGTATCATTCAATTTTTAACAACGCAGCAATTTGGAAATGGCGGCTGTACAACGTCAATAGAGATAGATAAATTCTATTTATTACTCAATATAAATCCTGCAAGTGCCTTAATTCTCGTTTTTGTATTAATATAGTAAAAGTTAATGCTTTGGGGTGTTATTAGATGCGGTATTAAATTATAGCAAAGCACGAAAAGCGGCCTTGGTGAACGCCGGCGTTTATCAGCACTTTTTGTTTGTGTCAAATTCGCAAATCGTCAATATAAAACTTTTCAACACTTTGCAGTGTTTCATTAAATTTTTAAACACGCAGCAATTATTTAATGGCGGTTGTACAACGTCAATAGAGATAGATAAATTCTATTTATTACTCAATATAAATCCTGCAAGTGCCTTAATTCTCGTTTTTGTATTAATATAGTAAAAGTTAATGCTTTGGGGTGTTATTAGATGCGGTATTAAATTATAGCAAAGCACGAAAAGCGGCCTTGGTGAACGCCGGTGTTTATCAGCACTTTTTGTTTGTGTCGAATTCGCAAAAGCGTCAATATAAAGCTTTTCAACACTTTGCGGTGTATCATTCAATTTTTAACAACGCAGCAATTTGGAAATGGCGGCTGTACAACGTCAATAGAGATAGATAAATTTTATTTATTACTCAATATAAATCCTGCAAGTGCCTTAATTCTCGTTTTTGTATTAATATAGTAAAAGTTAATGCTTTGGGGTGTTATTAGATGCGGTATTAAATTATAGCAAAGCACGAAAAGCGGCCTTGGTGAACGCCGGCGTTTATCAGCACTTTTGGTTGGTGTCGAATTAGCAAAAGCGTCAATATAAAGCTTTTCAACACCTTGCGGTGTATCATTCAATTTTTAACAACGCAGCAATTTGGAAATGGCGGCTGTACAACGTCAATAGAGATAGATAAATTCTATTTATTACTCAATATAAATCCTGCAAGTGCCTTAATTCTCGTTTTTGTATTAATATAGTAAAAGTTAATACTTTGGGGTGTTATTAGATGCGGTATTAAATTATAGCAAAGCACGAAAAGCGGCCTTGGTGAACGCAGCCGTTTATCAGCACTTTTAGTTGGTGTCGAATTAGCAAAAGCGTCAATATAAAGCTTTTCAACACTTTGCGGTGTATCATTCAATTTTTAACAACGCAGCAATTTGGAAATGGCGGCTGTACAACGTCAATAGAGATAGATAAATTCTATTTATTACTCAATATAAATCCTGCAAGTGCCTTAATTCTCGTTTTTGTATTAATATAGTAAAAGTTAATGCTTTGGGGTGTTATTAGATGCGGTATTAAATTATAGCAAAGCACGAAAAGCGGCCTTGGTGAACGCAGCCGTTTATCAGCACTTTTTGTTTGTGTCGAATTCGCAAAAGCGTCAATATAAAGCTTTTCAAAACTTTGCGGTGTTTCATTAAATTTTTAAACACGCAGCAATTATTTAATGGCGGCTATACAACGTCAATAGAGATAGATAAATTCTAATTATTACTCAATATAAATCCTGCAAATGCCTTAATTCTCGTTTTTGTATTAATATAGTAAAAGTTAATGCTTTGGGGTGTTATTAGATGCGGTATTAAATTATAGCAAATCACGAAAAGCGGCCTTGGTAAACGCCGGCGTTCATCAGCACTTTTTGTTTGTGTCGAATTCGCAAATCGTCAATATAAAGCTTTTCAACACTTTGCGGTGTATCATTCAATTTTTAGCAACGCAGCAATTTGGAAATGGCGGCTGTACAACGTCAATAGAGATAGTTAAATTCTATTTATTACTCAATATAAATCCTGCAAGTGCCTTAATTCTCGTTTTTGTATTAATATAGTAAACGTTAATGCTTTGGGGTGTTATTAGATGCGGTATTAAATTATAGCAAAGCAGGAAAAGCGGCCTTGGTGAACGCCGGCGTTTATCAGCACTTTTGGTTGGTGTCGAATTAGCAAAAGCGTCAATATAAAGCTTTTCAACACTTTGCTGGGTATCATTCAATTTTTTACAACGCAGCAATTTGGAAATGGCGGCTGTACAACGTCAATAGAGATAGTTAAATTCTATTTATTACTCAATATAAATCCTGCAAGTGCCTTAATTCTCGTTTTTGTATTAATATAGTAAACGTTAATGCTTTGGGGTGTTATTAGATGCGGTATTAAATTATAGCAAAGCACGAAAAGCGGCCTTGGTGAACGCCGGCGTTTATCAGCACTTTTGGTTGGTGTCGAATTAGCAAAAGCGTCAATATAAAGCTTTTCAACACTTTGCGGTGTATCATTCAATTTTTAACAACGCAGCAATTTGGAAATGGCGGCTGTACAACGTCAATAGAGATAGATAAATTCTATTTATTAATCAATATAAATCCTGCAAGTGCCTTAATTCTCGTTTTTGTATTAATATAGTAAAAGTTAATGCTTTGGGGTGTTATTAGATGCGGTATTAAATTATAGCAAAGCACGAAAAGCGGCCTTGGTGAACGCAGCCGTTTATCAGCACTTTTGGTTGGTGTCGAATTAGCAAAAGCGTCAATATAAAGCTTTTCAACACTTTGCGGTGTATCATTCAATTTTTAACAACGCAGCAATTTGGAAATGGCGGCTGTACAACGTCAATAGAGATAGATAAATTCCATTTATTACTCAATATAAATCCTGCAAGTGCCTTAATTCTCGTTTTTGTATTAATATAGTAAAAGTTAATGCTTTGGGGTGTTATTAGATGCGGTATTAAATTATAGCAAAGCACGAAAAGCGGCCTTGGTGAACGCCGGCGTTTATCAGCATTTTTTGTTTGTGTCGAATTCGCAAATCGTCAATATAAAACTTTTCAACACTTTGCAGTGTTTCATTCAATTTTTAAACACGCAGCAGTTATTTAATGGCGGCTGTACAACGTCAATAGAGATAGATAAATTCTATTTATTACTCAATATAAATCCTGCAAGTGCCTTAATTCTCGTTTTTGTATTAATAAAGTAAAAGTTAATGCTATGGGGTGTTATTAGATGCGGTATTAAATTATAGCAAAGCACGAAAAGCGGCCTTGGTGAACGCCGGTGTTTATCAGCACTTTTTGTTTGTGTCGAATTCGCAAAAGCGTCAATATAAAGCTTTTCAACACTTTGCGGTGTATCATTCAATTTTTAACAACGCAGCAATTTGGAAATGGCGGCTGTACAACGTCAATAGAGATAGATAAATTTTATTTATTACTCAATATAAATCCTGCAAGTGCCTTAATTCTCGTTTTTGTATTAATATAGTAAAAGTTAATGCTTTGGGGTGTTATTAGATGCGGTATTAAATTATAGCAAAGCACGAAAAGCTGCCTTGGTGAACGCCGGCGTTTATCAGCACTTTTGGTTGGTGTCGAATTAGCAAAAGCGTCAATATAAAGCTTTTCAACACTTTGCGGTGTATCATTCAATTTTTAACAACGCAGCAATTATTTAATGGCGGCTGTACAACGTCAATAGAGATAGTTAAATTCTATTTATTGCTCAATATAAATCCTGCAAGTGCCTTAATTCTCGTTTTTGTATTAATATAGTAAAAGTTAATGCTTTGGGGTGTTATTAGATGCGGTATTAAATTATAGCAAAGCACGAAAAGCGGCCTTGGTGAACGCCGGTGTTTATCAGCACTTTTTGTTTGTGTCGAATTCGCAAAAGCGTCAATATAAAGCTTTTCAACACTTTGCGGTTGTTATGGGCCAAAAGTCACTTTTCGTATTAATTTAACGATTTGCCTTATCCCTGCCTAATTCAAGGCACTTTGCACATTTCGCTCTAACTATTTACCCTATAATAGCCTAGTTTGAGTTACCCATTTCCTCGAGTAAAGTCACTGCAGATTAGGCCTCACGTTGTACGCGTGCTATGTTGGTTGCAGATGCGATTTTTCTGCAAATTTGGAATTTTCTGGGCCTAGCTGTCAAATTATCATTAGCCATTTTGGGTTGTCAGAAGATGGATGTGGTGAAAGGCATCTTTGGTTGATCGATGCACGAATATTTGTAATTCGGTTTTGTCACGGTCATCCTAGCATGAAAATGTATATCTTGGTGTGATTTTTTGTCTGGGAGACGTCCCCGACGTTTTTGTTGTGATACATTTCAAGCACGGATTTTTGTCCGGAATTCATCTGACAATCACATGTAACTACTTGGGCGATTTGGAGCATAACATCTCACGGTATGCTATTTTGACAATTACTGGTTATATTTCTAAGGCAGAATGTTGTCCCTTTTAGCTCCCTTTTGGTACGGGCGGTGAACGCACTCAGCTCCCCTTTGGTACGGGCAGTGAAAGCACTCAATTCCCCTTTGGTACGGGCGGTGAACGCACTCAGATTAGGAAGCAGTCCTTTGGTATGAACTAACGCATCTCTGTTGGTGAGCGGCGAGTTTGTTCATGTGGCGCAGGAGCTTTTCGAGGCGTTTGGTTGATGGATTTGGCCCCTCTTGGAGAGCACTCTCTCCAGGCAGTTGCTGCAGTCGGCTGGCTGTGAGTTTGGGAGATTTCCAGCCCCTAAAACAGGCTAGCAGATTTACTGGCCCGAGATCTCTGCGTTACCTGCGATGAAGCCCGTTGGAACACCTGGCTTCCTCAACATCGTGCAGTAGGCCTCCGATTTAGCACGTTCGTCACCTGGTGCAGCCAAGGTCTGTCTTTGCAATTTCCTTAAGCGTTCTTGTGCAGTTTTGAGCTCGACCAACTTAACCTGTGTTATAGGCATGATTTTAATGTGTGTTTAATTATTCATTGTAGCGCTTTGTGCTACGGCCAGATTTTGATAAGCTAATTTACTTACTTTAATGTTGTGATAACTCACTTGCAGTTTAAAGTAAACCTATTTTGTTGTATAACATCTTAATATTTATAACTTGACATTTCGAGCCTCCATTAGAGGCTGTGTCTATTGTAGATGCATAGGGACGATAAGGTTTCCCTTATGTGAATTTTGTAATAGCAATTCTTGCATACGCCCATTTAAACGATTTTAGACTCGATCTCAGTGGAGAGATCCGTCAGTCGGTTGAATTTGGCTTAGTGCGGCCCCATTTTGCAAGAAATTAGCGAAATCAGTCCGATCGTTGTTTAAGCAATTACGCCCCTTCAGGGCGAGATTTAATTAGCGTGTTTCGGGTAATTTTGCGCCCCTATACCAAGATCTTGGGTAACAATGGGATTTGTTGTACATTTGATTACTAGTACAGTTATGTATTTTTGCAACTGAGGGTTTAGCGTTGATTTCAACTTGACAAACAAAACAAAACCTTAACTACCGCTTAAATTTGAGACGTGTTTGGTCATACATGCGAATTGCTACGATCTACGACTTTATTCATTTAATCTGGTGAGTTTAATCTGTGATAAATTTTTCGATATTATTATATGAAATCTGGTTTGTGATATTTGTTGTTGTGATATACTACCGAGCACTGTTAATATTTTATGAATGTTAATATTCCATTAAATTATATATACTCGTTACTTATGCCTGCGAATTTGATTTGTGTGTCCTTGTCGCTACCTCTAATTTTCAGGATCGCTTAGTAGCACCTTCCGTAGTGTCTGGTTTGATGATTAGCAAAGTGCTGGGTTATGCTACTTGGCGCCCATAAATTACTCACCGTTTCAGCTTACGCTTTAAGTCTTCTGTTCGACCCACGACCAGCTCCGGCTGAGAATCCGGTAGCCTTTGCTACTCCTTATTTTATGGTCAGAGTTTGGTAACAAGGAGTTAATTGGCGCCCATTCGTGGAGCCTGATTTTGTTTGAATTCGCTTGGCTTGGACTTGTGTTATATATTTTTTTTCCCTTGCTGTGCTCGGAATATTTAGATATATAGTTAGAATTAGTCTTGGTGGTATGGTATCTATATTGCATGATAGTTATATAGGCTTTTTTTGCATGATCTCACAAGTGCAGGTAGTTTAGGAACGTGGCATCCAATATTGTCGTTAGATTTGTGGTGCGACGATTTATTGGAGATTTTTTTAGTATTTTAAGAAAAATTCTTGGTAGTTTTAGTCACTTTATTCGAGTGTGTATACAAATAGGCAACACACTAGTTTTGAGTATTAAATTAGTCATTTAGTTTCTTTGTTGAATACCCGAAAATGGACGTTGATCGCTTACTTGTCGATGAACTTGATTACGAATTATTGGTTCGGGGCATTTCTTGCCAAGGTAACGTCATGGAGAAACGCAAATTACTTAGGGCCCGATTTAGGATGGAGCGTGATGGTAATGTCAGTTTTCCTGAAGTCCACATTGATTACAGACAGGAATTGGAAGCATGCAGGGCTAAATTAGCTACCCTTGATGCAGAAGTCCGCATTTGCAGTTCCACCACAAAAGATAATAACTTCAAGAGATTACATACTCGTCTTCTACATGTTTATGGCCGCTTAGAGAGAATTGTTTCCACCGAGTTCTCTGCCCACCTGAAAAATGAAGCCGTGAATATTTGCCTTCAATTATTAGACGATCTTGAAAGTAGGACTGAGAATCGACAAGAGCTCGATTTAATTTCACTTGATGAACCGGATGCTGCTACTGATTTACCTCAAGCTCCCGATACTTACCGAGATTATCAGGAACAACCATCTCCACCAGATGTTGAACCTAGACGTAGCTCCAACGTCAACTTCAACCTCAATGCTTCACAGCAAAGAAGATCTTCACTTTTTCATAGCACTAGTATGGCTACATCGAGTCATGCACCCTCTGAACATAATTTCATTCCCGTCAACAAATGGAAGATGCAATATAATGGTGAAAGTGGCGTAACAAGCTTTCTGGAACGTATTGAAGAACTCCGAGTTGCTAGAGGAGTACCTAAGCAACATCTGTTTACTGCAGCCGTAGAACTTTTTACTGGTAACGCCTTAATCTGGTACAGATCTATGCGTGACACCATCAACAGTTGGGATGATCTCACCAAAGCTCTCCGAGAAACTTTCTTGCCGTGTGATTATGAAGCGACTTTATGGGACGAGATTAGAAACCGCACTCAAGGTGTGGATGAGCCGGTATCCGTTTACATTGCGGTTATGGAGAATCTTTTCCGACGCCTTCCTTCAGTGCCTTTGGAAACCACACGTCTCACTATGATAAAAAGGAATTTACAACCTTACATTCAATCACAATTGGCCTTACAATTTGTGCCCACAATTTCAGAACTCACCCGAGTATGCAAGATGATCGAAGACACTCGCGTACGAGCTTCACGCTTTCGAAACCCTCCAACAAATGTGAAGAATCTGCTTGAACCAGACTTAGCGTATCGTCGGTCACACTCGAACTTCAATATAGCTTCTGTAGAAGAATCTTCTATTGTTCCTGCCCTTTCAGCTTGTAACAGCCAACCTGTTGTGGATGCCGTCAATCCCATTGTTTGTTGGAATTGTAACCAACCCAATCATCGATCAATTAATTGCCCTCAGCCTAAAAAGATGCACTGTTATAAATGTGGCAAACCGAACTATACCTCCAGAACCTGTCCTTCATGTTCGGGAAACGCCAATCAGCGTTGTTAAGAGGCCGATTAGCACGCTGTAAGCATATTAAGGCCAACAAACGTGTTGTCGAATCTGAAAATTCTGTCTTTAAGCATCAAGCTGTACTCGACTTCATACTTAGTCATGCCGGTAAAGATGAACGACCCTACCTGAAGGTTTCGATTTTTGGAAATTATATTTTAGGCCTTTTAGACTCTGGAGCCTCTCGAACTCTCTTAGGTAGACAAGGCTGGGAGATGCTACAGAATTACTGCCGCCTCGATACTCAGCACATTTCTTCTTGTGTAGTGGCTAATGGTGACGAATGTATCAGTATAGGTACTACCACGATACCTATAACTCTTCGAAACAAAGTCTGTGTCATGGACGTTTTGGTGGTTCCTTCACTACCTCATTCGCTCATTCTAGGCATAGATTTTTGGCGTAAGATGAACATCATCCCTAACCTTCGTCAGGATGAATGGAATTTTGCCATGGACAATCCCAACGTTTTCGTCAATGCTATACAATCTGCCGAACATCTTTCTAGTGCACAGAGCCTTCAGCTACAAGAATTTATCGATAATACCTTTAGAGTCATGGGTGACAAGATCGGATGTACTCACTTAGTCCAACATGAGATTAGAACGCAATCTCCACCTATAAAACAGCGTTATTACCCCATTTCGCCGGCCCTCCAACAACATGTCGATAGGGAATTAGATAGGATGCTGAAAGATGGCATTGTGGAACGCTCTACCTCTGCGTGGTCGTCTCCGATTCTTATGGTCAAAAAGCGTGATAACACCTATAGGTTTTGTGTGGATTTTCGTAAGCTAAATAAAGTTAGTCAGCCAGATGCGTACCCTCTTCCGTATATTAGCAGTACCCTCGACAAACTTCGGGATGCACGTTATCTAACGACCTTGGATATCAAGTCCGCATATTGGCAGATACCTGTTGCAGAGTCTTCTCGTGAATATACCGCCTTTACGGTGCCTAATCGAGGCTTGTATCAATTTCGTCGTCTACCTTTCGGTCTTCATACCGCCCCGGCCACTTGGCAACGATTGATAGATCGTGTGATAGGGGCTGACCTAGAACCTTTTGTTTTCACCTACCTCGATGACGTCATTATATGTACACAAACCTTCGAACAACATTTAGACGTTTTACGAGAGGTTGTCAAACGCTTGTCTGATGCCGGTTTAACCTTAAGCAAGGAAAAGTGCCATTTTTGCAAACCGGAACTTCGATACTTAGGCTATGTAGTCAATTCCAAAGGTCTGTTAGTCGACCCAGATAAAGTTCGGGCCATCCTCGAAATACCCACACCAACTTGTGTTTCTGAAATCCGCCGCATAGTGGGTATGGCCTCATGGTATAGGCGCTTCGTACCTAATTTCTCTACGTTGTTGGCTCCGCTGACTTCGTTGCTTAAAAAGAACGTCAAATTTCATTGGACTGCAGATTGTGAAGAGGCTTTTCATTCAATTAAGGAACACTTAATTTCTGCACCTATACTTGCGTGTCCTAATTTCGACTTGCCTTTCTCTATTCAGACTGACGCCTCCGCTTATGGTCTTGGCGCCGTTCTCACACAAAATCAAGAAGATGGTGAGAAGGTTATCTGCTATATTAGTCGCTCTTTAACCAAGAACGAGAGAAATTTCAGCACCACCGAACGTGAGTGCCTGGCAGTTATTTTTGCTATAGAAAAACTTCGGCCATACATCGAGGGAACGAAGTTCACTGTGATCACTGATCATTATAGTTTAAAATGGTTGAACAACATTAAAGATCCTACTGGCCGAATTGCTCGATGGGCAGTACGCCTACAACAATATGATTTTGACATCATCCACCGTAAAGGGAAAGATCATGTAGTACCTGATACGCTGTCTCGTGCTGTGCCAGTGGTAGATGCCATTGAAGGACAACCCATGTTAGACGCAGATGTCAAGGACCGTTGGTACCTACGTATGCTAGCCAACGTACGGAATAATCCCCGTCGTTTTCCCTTGTGGCGTGTTGAAGGGAACAAGCTATACAAGCACACCACCGTTGCTTACTCCGACCTACGAGAAGACAGAGATGAATGGAAACTGGTGGTTCCTAAAGAGAAACGTACTGACCTGATATGCCAGAATCATGACCTTCCAACAGCTGGACATACTGGTGTATCCAAAACTTTAAATCGTATAGCTAAACTTTATTATTGGCCCAAGATGCGTGCTGACGTGGCCCGCTATATACGCCGTTGTAACACCTGCGGGAGAACCAAGCCTGAACAGCGACCTCCTGTCGGCTTTATGGGTGGACATTCAATTATAAATAAACCGTGGGAAGTAATTTGTACTGACATTGTTGGTCCTTTGCCTCGGTCGAAGAAAGGTTATTCTTATATCCTCGTCGTTGCTGACTGTTTCAGCAAATTTCCTCTATTCTTTCCTTTGCGCTCAGCTACGGCTCCTAATATAGTCAAACACCTTGAAGAAGATGTGTTCCTCGTGTACGGGGCGCCTCGCCGCATCATCTGTGATAATGGTGTCCAATTTCGCAGCCGTGAGTTTACTGCTCTCATGAACACCTACAACTGCAAAATGTCATTTACAGCCTATTATCACCCTCAGGCGAATCCAACCGAACGCATTAACCGCGTCCTGAAGACTATGCTAACGGCATATGTTCGAGATAATCACCGTGAATGGGACAAGTATTTACCTCATGTGGCGTGCGCTATTAGAACCTCCAAACACGAAGTAACTGGACAAACTCCTTATTTCATCAACTTTGGTCGGGAGATTGTTCTTAAGAGACCTGGAGCAGCTGACGACGAGAATGCCAATGCCGAGCCTGAGTTGCGATTCGATCGCGCCAACGATAACAATCGCTCTGAAGCTGTCCAACGCTTATATGCTGATGTACGTCGTCGTCTGGATAAAGCATATGAGAAATCGAAAACATATTATGACCTTAGACGCCGTCCTGTTGAATATCAGGTGAACCAATCTGTTTGGCGCAAAAACTATGTTCTTTCTGATGCTGCGAAACATTTTTCAGCGAAGCTTGCACCTAAGTATGTTGGTCCTTTCATTATCCATCGTCGTTTATCCAGATGGGTTTATGAACTTAAGACCCCTGAAGGTAACCTGCTGCGAGGGACTTGGCATGCTAAAGATCTTAAACCCCATTATGACGACAATCGCGATCAAGTACCTAACGAGGGTTAGTTTGCTGTTATTTCGCGCTTATTTGTTTTACCACTAGTTTTTAAGTGATATTTTGATTCCAGGTTGTTTTCTCATGTTGTTCCCTTTGGGTTTGTAGTGTGAGAAATATCGTGGGAGTTTTAGTCCATTTGGGAGGATGGTTGGGGACTTGAACGGTCGGTTACTTTCCCGTCTATTCCTTACTTGTAAGGTAGGCTGAGACATTCCATCTTGTCATACAGGGGTGAGACATTTTTGCCGTCTCGCTTCCGGTGATCCGCCATCTGGTCACTGTAGATGGTGTTTCAGTGTGCAGTCGGTCCTGGGCTGTACACTTTTCCCAGACTAGTAGGGTGTAGGGCTGTTTTGTTTTGTCGTCATAGGGCATAGTTGCTTATGATCGCGGAGTGTCCTACGGGGTCCCGCGCCTGGTGTCTATGATCTGTGACGATCTCAAACCTTTTTCGGCTTTTTCCCATTTAGAAATTTTCTGTTAGTTCATTTGATTCCACCCTACGTTGACAGACTGACGTGACAACGGACGAATCCCTTCTCATCCTTCTTCTGTGTTGTCCACTATCTCCTTTCCTAGAGCTTTCTAATTCCCATTCCCTTTTTCATTACTTTCATCTTTAGTTTTCTTCTTCGTGTTAAGTAGTCCCCTTGGTGGACGTTGTGCTGAATTGGGCCTGGATCGGTTCATCCACCGGCGCGCCTTTTAGATCTAGCTGCGACGGATGTTCCGATGTCCTTTTCTGGGTGGCGTTCACTGTGAGGTCTGCTTATCCCTTCCTTCTATTTTTCGCTCTCAATCTTTTAATCCCGTCGTAATTCCTTTTTTTTTCCTTTTCGTCTTCTAGTGTTGGAGTATTTAGGCCACGTATCCGTTTCTAAATTATCTGGTGTTGCCTTGGGTGTGTTTGGTTTTTGCAGTATTCTCTTTGGGGCTATTTGAGGTATCGATTATGTATCTGTAAGGTTTTGAAGTGTTGTTGATGTGCATGCTTAGGTTCTACGTCGGTAAATTTGAGGAATTTACCTATTTTTAAGTAGGGGGAGACTTGTTATGGGCCAAAAGTCACTTTTCGTATTAATTTAACGATTTGCCTTATCCCTGCCTAATTCAAGGCACTTTGCACATTTCGCTCTAACTATTTACCCTATAATAGCCTAGTTTGAGTTACCCATTTCCTCGAGTAAAGTCACTGCAGATTAGGCCTCACGTTGTACGCGTGCTATGTTGGTTGCAGATGCGATTTTTCTGCAAATTTGGAATTTTCTGGGCCTAGCTGTCAAATTATCATTAGCCATTTTGGGTTGTCAGAAGATGGATGTGGTGAAAGGCATCTTTGGTTGATCGATGCACGAATATTTGTAATTCGGTTTTGTCACGGTCATCCTAGCATGAAAATGTATATCTTGGTGTGATTTTTTGTCTGGGAGACGTCCCCGACGTTTTTGTTGTGATACATTTCAAGCACGGATTTTTGTCCGGAATTCATCTGACAATCACATGTAACTACTTGGGCGATTTGGAGCATAACATCTCACGGTATGCTATTTTGACAATTACTGGTTATATTTCTA
Source organism: Agriotes lineatus (assembly GCA_940337035.1). Taxonomy (NCBI): domain Eukaryota; kingdom Metazoa; phylum Arthropoda; class Insecta; order Coleoptera; family Elateridae; genus Agriotes; species Agriotes lineatus. Next base: position 102,789 of record CALNHX010005028.1, read on the forward strand.
AGGCAGAATGTTGTCCCTTTTAGCTCCCTTTTGGTACGGGCGGTGAACGCACTCAGCTCCCCTTTGGTACGGGCAGTGAAAGCACTCAATTCCCCTTTGGTACGGGCGGTGAACGCACTCAGATTAGGAAGCAGTCCTTTGGTATGAACTAACGCATCTCTGTTGGTGAGCGGCGAGTTTGTTCATGTGGCGCAGGAGCTTTTCGAGGCGTTTGGTTGATGGATTTGGCCCCTCTTGGAGAGCACTCTCTCCAGGCAGTTGCTGCAGTCGGCTGGCTGTGAGTTTGGGAGATTTCCAGCCCCTAAAACAGGCTAGCAGATTTACTGGCCCGAGATCTCTGCGTTACCTGCGATGAAGCCCGTTGGAACACCTGGCTTCCTCAACATCGTGCAGTAGGCCTCCGATTTAGCACGTTCGTCACCTGGTGCAGCCAAGGTCTGTCTTTGCAATTTCCTTAAGCGTTCTTGTGCAGTTTTGAGCTCGACCAACTTAACCTGTGTTATAGGCATGATTTTAATGTGTGTTTAATTATTCATTGTAGCGCTTTGTGCTACGGCCAGATTTTGATAAGCTAATTTACTTACTTTAATGTTGTGATAACTCACTTGCAGTTTAAAGTAAACCTATTTTGTTGTATAACATCTTAATATTTATAACTTGACATTTCGAGCCTCCATTAGAGGCTGTGTCTATTGTAGATGCATAGGGACGATAAGGTTTCCCTTATGTGAATTTTGTAATAGCAATTCTTGCATACGCCCATTTAAACGATTTTAGACTCGATCTCAGTGGAGAGATCCGTCAGTCGGTTGAATTTGGCTTAGTGCGGCCCCATTTTGCAAGAAATTAGCGAAATCAGTCCGATCGTTGTTTAAGCAATTACGCCCCTTCAGGGCGAGATTTAATTAGCGTGTTTCGGGTAATTTTGCGCCCCTATACCAAGATCTTGGGTAACAATGGGATTTGTGTACATTTGATTACTAGTACAGTTATGTATTTTTGCAACTGAGGGTTTAGCGTTGATTTCAACTTGACAAACAAAACAAAACCTTAACTACCGCTTAAATTTGAGACGCGTTTGGTCATACATGCGAATTGCTACGATCTACGACTTTATTCATTTAATCTGGTGAGTTTAATCTGTGATAAATTTTTCGATATTATTATATGAAATCTGGTTTGTGATATTTGTTGTTGTGATATACTACCGAGCACTGTTAATATTTTATGAATGTTAATATTCCATTAAATTATATATACTCGTTACTTATGCCTGCGAATTTGATTTGTGTGTCCTTGTCGCTACCTCTAATTTTCAGGATCGCTTAGTAGCACCTTCCGTAGTGTCTGGTTTGATGATTAGCAAAGTGCTGGGTTATGCTACTTGGCGCCCATAAATTACTCACCGTTTCAGCTTACGCTTTAAGTCTTCTGTTCGACCCACGACCAGCTCCGGCTGAGAATCCGGTAGCCTTTGCTACTCCTTATTTTATGGTCAGAGTTTGGTAACACGGTGTATCATTCAATTTTTAACAACGCAGCAATTATTTAATGGCGGCTGTACAACGTCAATAGAGATAGTTAAATTCTATTTATTACTCAATATAAATCCTGCAAGTGCCTTAATTCTCGTTTTTGTATTAATACAGTAAACGTTAATGCTTTGGAGTGTTATTAGATGCGGTATTAAATTATAGCAAAGCACGAAAAGCGGCCTTGGTGAACGCCGGCGTTTATCAGCACTTTTGGTTGGTGTCGAATTAGCAAAAGCGTCAATATAAAACTTTTCAACACTTTGCGGTGTATCATTCAATTTTTAACAACGCAGCAATTTGGAAATGGCGGCTGTACAACGTCAATAAAGATAGATAAATTCTATTTATTACTCAATATAAATCCTGCAAGTGCCTTAATTCTCGTTTTTGTATTAATATAGTAAAAGTTAATGCTTTGGGGTGCTATTAGATGCGGTATTAAAATATAGCAAAGCATGAAAAGCGGCCTTGGTGAACGCAGCCGTTTATCAGCACTTTTTGTTTGTGTCGAATTCGCAAATCGTCAATATAAAGCTTTTCCACACTTTGGTTTGTTGCATTCAATTTTTAAACACGCAGCAATTATTTAATGGCGGCTACACAACGTTAATAGAGATAGATAAATTCTATTTATTACTCAATATAAATCCTGCAAGTGCCTTAATTCTCGTTTTTGTATTAATATAGTAAAAGTTAATGCTTTGGGGTGTTATTAGATGCGGTATTAAATTATAGCAAAGCACGAAAAGCGGCCTTGGTAAACGCCGGCGTTCATCAGCACTTTTTGTTTGTGTCGAATTCGCAACTCGTCAATATAAAGCTTTTCAACACTTTGCGGTGTATCATTCAATTTTTAGCAACGCAGCAATTTGGAAATTGCGGCTGTACAACGTCAATAGAGATAGATAAATTCTATTTATTACTCAATATAAATCCTGCAAGTGCCTTAATTCTCGTTTTTGTATTAATATAGTAAACGTTAATGCTTTGGTGTGTTATTATATGCGGTATTAAAATATAGCAAAGTACGAAAAGCGGCCTTGGTGAACGCCGGCGTTTATCAGCACTTTTGGTTGGTGTCGAATTAGCAAAAGCGTCATTATAAAGCTTTTCAACACTTTGCGGTGTATCATTCAATTTTTAACAACGCAGCAATTTGGAAATGGCGGCTGTACAACGTCAATAGAGATAGATAAATTCTATTTATTACTCAATATAAATCCTGCAAGTGCCTTAATTCTCGTTTTTGTATTAATATAGTAAAAGTTAATGCTTTGGGGTGTTATTAGATGCGGTATTAAATTATAGCAAAGCACGAAAAGCGGCCTTGGTGAACGCAGCCGTTTATCAGCACTTTTGGTTGGTGTCGAATTAGCAAAAGCGTCAATATAAAGCTTTTCAACACTTTGCGGTGTATCATTCAATTTTTAACAACGCAGCAATTTGGAAATGGCGGCTGTACAACGTCAATAGAGATAGATAAATTCTATTTATTACTCAATATAAATCCTGCAAGTGCCTTAATTCTCGTTTTTGTATTAATATAGTAAAAGTTAATGCTTTGGGGTGTTATTAGATGCGGTATTAAATTATAGCAAAGCACGAAAAGCGGCCTTGGTGAACGCCGGCGTTTATCAGCATTTTTTGTTTGTGTCGAATTCGCAAATCGTCAATATAAAACTTTTCAACACTTTGCAGTGTTTCATTCAATTTTTAAACACGCAGCAGTTATTTAATGGCGGCTGTACAACGTCAATAGAGATAGATAAATTCTATTTATTACTCAATATAAATCCTGCAAGTGCCTTAATTCTCGTTTTTGTATTAATAAAGTAAAAGTTAATGCTATGGGGTGTTATTAGATGCGGTATTAAATTATAGCAAAGCACGAAAAGCGGCCTTGGTGAACGCCGGTGTTTATCAGCACTTTTTGTTTGTGTCGAATTCGCAAAAGCGTCAATATAAAGCTTTTCAACACTTTGCGGTGTATCATTCAATTTTTAACAACGCAGCAATTTGGAAATGGCGGCTGTACAACGTCAATAGAGATAGATAAATTTTATTTATTACTCAATATAAATCCTGCAAGTGCCTTAATTCTCGTTTTTGTATTAATATAGTAAAAGTTAATGCTTTGGGGTGTTATTAGATGCGGTATTAAATTATAGCAAAGCACGAAAAGCTGCCTTGGTGAACGCCGGCGTTTATCAGCACTTTTGGTTGGTGTCGAATTAGCAAAAGCGTCAATATAAAGCTTTTCAACACTTTGCGGTGTATCATTCAATTTTTAACAACGCAGCAATTATTTAATGGCGGCTGTACAACGTCAATAGAGATAGTTAAATTCTATTTATTGCTCAATATAAATCCTGCAAGTGCCTTAATTCTCGTTTTTGTATTAATATAGTAAAAGTTAATGCTTTGGGGTGTTATTAGATGCGGTATTAAATTATAGCAAAGCACGAAAAGCGGCCTTGGTGAACGCCGGTGTTTATCAGCACTTTTTGTTTGTGTCGAATTCGCAAAAGCGTCAATATAAAGCTTTTCAACACTTTGCGGTGTATCATTCAATTTTTAACAACGCAGCAATTATTTAATGGCGGCTGTACAACGTCAATAGAGATAGTTAAATTCTATTTATTACTCAATATAAATCCTGCAAGTGCCTTAATTCTCGTTTTTGTATTAATACAGTAAACGTTAATGCTTTGGGGTGTTATTAGATGCGGTATTAAATTATAGCAAAGCACGAAAAGCGGCCTTGGTGAACGCCGGCGTTTATCAGCACTTTTGGTTGGTGTCGAATTAGCAAAAGCGTCAATATAAAACTTTTCAACACTTTGCGGTGTATCATTCAATTTTTAACAACGCAGCAATTTGGAAATGGCGGCTGTACAACGTCAATAAAAATAGATAAATTCTATTTATTACTCAATATAAATCCTGCAAGTGCCTTAATTCTCGTTTTTGTATTAATATAGTAAAAGTTAATGCTTTGGGGTGCTATTAGATGCGGTATTAAAATATAGCAAAGCATGAAAAGCGGCCTTGGTGAACGCAGCCGTTTATCAGCACTTTTTGTTTGTGTCGAATTCGCAAATCGTCAATATAAAGCTTTTCCACACTTTGGGGTGTTTCATTCAATTTTTAAACACGCAGCAATTATTTAATGGCGGCTACACAACGTTAATAGAGATAGATAAATTCTATTTATTACTCAATATAAATCCTGCAAGTGCCTTAATTCTCGTTTTTGTATTAATATAGTAAAAGTTAATGCTTTGGGGTATTATTAGATGCGGTATTAAATTATAGCAAAGCACGAAAAGCGGCCTTGGTAAACGCCGGCGTTCATCAGCACTTTTTGTTTGTGTCGAATTCGCAACTCGTCAATATAAAGCTTTTCAACACTTTGCGGTGTATCATTCAATTTTTAGCAACGCAGCAATTTGGAAATTGCGGCTGTACAACGTCAATAGAGATAGATAAATTCTATTTATTACTCAATATAAATCCTGCAAGTGCCTTAATTCTCGTTTTTGTATTAATATAGTAAACGTTAATGCTTTGGGGTGTTATTAGATGCGGTATTAAATTATAGCAAAGCACGAAAAGCGGCCTTGGTGAACGCCGGCGTTTATCAGCACTTTTGGTTGGTGTCGAATTAGCAAAAGCGTCAATATAAAGCTTTTCAACACTTTGCTGGGTATCATTCAATTTTTTACAACGCAGCAATTTGGAAATGGCGGCTGTACAACGTCAATAGAGATAGTTAAATTCTATTTATTACTCAATATAAATCCTGCAAGTGCCTTAATTCTCGTTTTTGTATTAATATAGTAAACGTTAATGCTTTGGGGTGTTATTAGATGCGGTATTAAATTATAGCAAAGCACGAAAAGCGGCCTTGGTGAACGCCGGCGTTTATCAGCACTTTTGGTTGGTGTCGAATTAGCAAAAGCGTCAATATAAAGCTTTTCAACACTTTGCGGTGTATCATTCAATTTTTAACAACGCAGCAATTTGGAAATGGCGGCTGTACAACGTCAATAGAGATAGATAAATTCTATTTATTAATCAATATAAATCCTGCAAGTGCCTTAATTCTCGTTTTTGTATTAATATAGTAAAAGTTAATGCTTTGGGGTGTTATTAGATGCGGTATTAAATTATAGCAAAGCACGAAAAGCGGCCTTGGTGAACGCAGCCGTTTATCAGCACTTTTGGTTGGTGTCGAATTAGCAAAAGCGTCAATATAAAGCTTTTCAACACTTTGCGGTGTATCATTCAATTTTTAACAACGCAGCAATTTGGAAATGGCGGCTGTACAACGTCAATAGAGATAGATAAATTCTATTTATTACTCAATATAAATCCTGCAAGTGCCTTAATTCTCGTTTTTGTATTAATATAGTAAAAGTTAATGCTTTGGGGTGTTATTAGATGCGGTATTAAATTATAGCAAAGCACGAAAAGCGGCCTTGGTGAACGCCGGCGTTTATCAGCATTTTTTGTTTGTGTCGAATTCGCAAATCGTCAATATAAAACTTTTCAACACTTTGCAGTGTTTCATTCAATTTTTAAACACGCAGCAGTTATTTAATGGCGGCTGTACAACGTCAATAGAGATAGATAAATTCTATTTATTACTCAATATAAATCCTGCAAGTGCCTTAATTCTCGTTTTTGTATTAATAAAGTAAAAGTTAATGCTATGGGGTGTTATTAGATGCGGTATTAAATTATAGCAAAGCACGAAAAGCGGCCTTGGTGAACGCCGGTGTTTATCAGCACTTTTTGTTTGTGTCGAATTCGCAAAAGCGTCAATATAAAGCTTTTCAACACTTTGCGGTGTATCATTCAATTTTTAACAACGCAGCAATTTGGAAATGGCGGCTGTACAACGTCAATAGAGATAGATAAATTTTATTTATTACTCAATATAAATCCTGCAAGTGCCTTAATTCTCGTTTTTGTATTAATATAGTAAAAGTTAATGCTTTGGGGTGTTATTAGATGCGGTATTAAATTATAGCAAAGCACGAAAAGCTGCCTTGGTGAACGCCGGCGTTTATCAGCACTTTTGGTTGGTGTCGAATTAGCAAAAGCGTCAATATAAAGCTTTTCAACACTTTGCGGTGTATCATTCAATTTTTAACAACGCAGCAATTATTTAATGGCGGCTGTACAACGTCAATAGAGATAGTTAAATTCTATTTATTGCTCAATATAAATCCTGCAAGTGCCTTAATTCTCGTTTTTGTATTAATATAGTAAAAGTTAATGCTTTGGGGTGTTATTAGATGCGGTATTAAATTATAGCAAAGCACGAAAAGCGGCCTTGGTGAACGCCGGTGTTTATCAGCACTTTTTGTTTGTGTCGAATTCGCAAAAGCGTCAATATAAAGCTTTTCAACACTTTGCGGTGTATCATTCAATTTTTAACAACGCAGCAATTATTTAATGGCGGCTGTACAACGTCAATAGAGATAGTTAAATTCTATTTATTACTCAATATAAATCCTGCAAGTGCCTTAATTCTCGTTTTTGTATTAATACAGTAAACGTTAATGCTTTGGGGTGTTATTAGATGCGGTATTAAATTATAGCAAAGCACGAAAAGCGGCCTTGGTGAACGCCGGCGTTTATCAGCACTTTTGGTTGGTGTCGAATTAGCAAAAGCGTCAATATAAAACTTTTCAACACTTTGCGGTGTATCATTCAATTTTTAACAACGCAGCAATTTGGAAATGGCGGCTGTACAACGTCAATAAAGATAGATAAATTCTATTTATTACTCAATATAAATCCTGCAAGTGCCTTAATTCTCGTTTTTGTATTAATATAGTAAAAGTTAATGCTTTGGGGTGCTATTAGATGCGGTATTAAAATATAGCAAAGCATGAAAAGCGGCCTTGGTGAACGCAGCCGTTTATCAGCACTTTTTGTTTGTGTCGAATTCGCAAATCGTCAATATAAAGCTTTTCCACACTTTGGTTTGTTTCATTCAATTTTTAAACACGCAGCAATTATTTAATGGCGGCTACACAACGTTAATAGAGATAGATAAATTCTATTTATTACTCAATATAAATCCTGCAAGTGCCTTAATTCTCGTTTTTGTATTAATATAGTAAAAGTTAATGCTTTGGGGTGTTATTAGATGCGGTATTAAATTATAGCAAAGCACGAAAAGCGGCCTTGGTAAACGCCGGCGTTCATCAGCACTTTTTGTTTGTGTCGAATTCGCAACTCGTCAATATAAAGCTTTTCAACACTTTGCGGTGTATCATTCAATTTTTAGCAACGCAGCAATTTGGAAATTGCGGCTGTACAACGTCAATAGAGATAGATAAATTCTATTTATTACTCAATATAAATCCTGCAAGTGCCTTAATTCTCGTTTTTGTATTAATATAGTAAACGTTAATGCTTTGGTGTGTTATTATATGCGGTATTAAAATATAGCAAAGTACGAAAAGCGGCCTTGGTGAACGCCGGCGTTTATCAGCACTTTTGGTTGGTGTCGAATTAGCAAAAGCGTCATTATAAAGCTTTTCAACACTTTGCGGTGTATCATTCAATTTTTAACAACGCAGCAATTTGGAAATGGCGGCTGTACAACGTCAATAGAGATAGATAAATTCTATTTATTACTCAATATAAATCCTGCAAGTGCCTTAATTCTCGTTTTTGTATTAATATAGTAAAAGTTAATGCTTTGGGGTGTTATTAGATGCGGTATTAAATTATAGCAAAGCACGAAAAGCGGCCTTGGTGAACGCAGCCGTTTATCAGCACTTTTGGTTGGTGTCGAATTAGCAAAAGCGTCAATATAAAGCTTTTCAACACTTTGCGGTGTATCATTCAATTTTTAACAACGCAGCAATTTGGAAATGGCGGCTGTACAACGTCAATAGAGATAGATAAATTCTATTTATTACTCAATATAAATCCTGCAAGTGCCTTAATTCTCGTTTTTGTATTAATATAGTAAAAGTTAATGCTTTGGGGTGTTATTAGATGCGGTATTAAATTATAGCAAAGCACGAAAAGCGGCCTTGGTGAACGCCGGCGTTTATCAGCATTTTTTGTTTGTGTCGAATTCGCAAATCGTCAATATAAAACTTTTCAACACTTTGCGGTGTATCATTCAATTTTTAGCAACGCAGCAATTTGGAAATTGCGGCTGTACAACGTCAATAGAGATAGATAAATTCTATTTATTACTCAATATAAATCCTGCAAGTGCCTTAATTCTCGTTTTTGTATTAATATAGTAAACGTTAATGCTTTGGGGTGTTATTAGATGCGGTATTAAATTATAGCAAAGCACGAAAAGCGGCCTTGGTGAACGCCGGCGTTTATCAGCACTTTTGGTTGGTGTCGAATTAGCAAAAGCGTCAATATAAAGCTTTTCAACACTTTGCTGGGTATCATTCAATTTTTTACAACGCAGCAATTTGGAAATGGCGGCTGTACAACGTCAATAGAGATAGTTAAATTCTATTTATTACTCAATATAAATCCTGCAAGTGCCTTAATTCTCGTTTTTGTATTAATATAGTAAACGTTAATGCTTTGGGGTGTTATTAGATGCGGTATTAAATTATAGCAAAGCACGAAAAGCGGCCTTGGTGAACGCCGGCGTTTATCAGCACTTTTGGTTGGTGTCGAATTAGCAAAAGCGTCAATATAAAGCTTTTCAACACTTTGCGGTGTATCATTCAATTTTTAACAACGCAGCAATTTGGAAATGGCGGCTGTACAACGTCAATAGAGATAGATAAATTCTATTTATTAATCAATATAAATCCTGCAAGTGCCTTAATTCTCGTTTTTGTATTAATATAGTAAAAGTTAATGCTTTGGGGTGTTATTAGATGCGGTATTAAATTATAGCAAAGCACGAAAAGCGGCCTTGGTGAACGCAGCCGTTTATCAGCACTTTTGGTTGGTGTCGAATTAGCAAAAGCGTCAATATAAAGCTTTTCAACACTTTGCGGTGTATCATTCAATTTTTAACAACGCAGCAATTTGGAAATGGCGGCTGTACAACGTCAATAGAGATAGATAAATTCTATTTATTAATCAATATAAATCCTGCAAGTGCCTTAATTCTCGTTTTTGTATTAATATAGTAAAAGTTAATGCTTTGGGGTGTTATTAGATGCGGTATTAAATTATAGCAAAGCACGAAAAGCGGCCTTGGTGAACGCCGGCGTTTATCAGCATTTTTTGTTTGTGTCGAATTCGCAAATCGTCAATATAAAACTTTTCAACACTTTGCAGTGTTTCATTCAATTTTTAAACACGCAGCAGTTATTTAATGGCGGCTGTACAACGTCAATAGAGATAGATAAATTCTATTTATTACTCAATATAAATCCTGCAAGTGCCTTAATTCTCGTTTTTGTATTAATAAAGTAAAAGTTAATGCTATGGGGTGTTATTAGATGCGGTATTAAATTATAGCAAAGCACGAAAAGCGGCCTTGGTGAACGCCGGTGTTTATCAGCACTTTTTGTTTGTGTCGAATTCGCAAAAGCGTCAATATAAAGCTTTTCAACACTTTGCGGTGTATCATTCAATTTTTAACAACGCAGCAATTTGGAAATGGCGGCTGTACAACGTCAATAGAGATAGATAAATTTTATTTATTACTCAATATAAATCCTGCAAGTGCCTTAATTCTCGTTTTTGTATTAATATAGTAAAAGTTAATGCTTTGGGGTGTTATTAGATGCGGTATTAAATTATAGCAAAGCACGAAAAGCTGCCTTGGTGAACGCCGGCGTTTATCAGCACTTTTGGTTGGTGTCGAATTAGCAAAAGCGTCAATATAAAGCTTTTCAACACTTTGCGGTGTATCATTCAATTTTTAACAACGCAGCAATTATTTAATGGCGGCTGTACAACGTCAATAGAGATAGTTAAATTCTATTTATTGCTCAATATAAATCCTGCAAGTGCCTTAATTCTCGTTTTTGTATTAATATAGTAAAAGTTAATGCTTTGGGGTGTTATTAGATGCGGTATTAAATTATAGCAAAGCACGAAAAGCGGCCTTGGTGAACGCCGGTGTTTATCAGCACTTTTTGTTTGTGTCGAATTCGCAAAAGCGTCAATATAAAGCTTTTCAACACTTTGCGGTGTATCATTCAATTTTTAACAACGCAGCAATTATTTAATGGCGGCTGTACAACGTCAATAGAGATAGTTAAATTCTATTTATTACTCAATATAAATCCTGCAAGTGCCTTAATTCTCGTTTTTGTATTAATACAGTAAACGTTAATGCTTTGGGGTGTTATTAGATGCGGTATTAAATTATAGCAAAGCACGAAAAGCGGCCTTGGTGAACGCCGGCGTTTATCAGCACTTTTGGTTGGTGTCGAATTAGCAAAAGCGTCAATATAAAACTTTTCAACACTTTGCGGTGTATCATTCAATTTTTAACAACGCAGCAATTTGGAAATGGCGGCTGTACAACGTCAATAAAGATAGATAAATTCTATTTATTACTCAATATAAATCCTGCAAGTGCCTTAATTCTCGTTTTTGTATTAATATAGTAAAAGTTAATGCTTTGGGGTGCTATTAGATGCGGTATTAAAATATAGCAAAGCATGAAAAGCGGCCTTGGTGAACGCAGCCGTTTATCAGCACTTTTTGTTTGTGTCGAATTCGCAAATCGTCAATATAAAGCTTTTCCACACTTTGGTTTGTTTCATTCAATTTTTAAACACGCAGCAATTATTTAATGGCGGCTACACAACGTTAATAGAGATAGATAAATTCTATTTATTACTCAATATAAATCCTGCAAGTGCCTTAATTCTCGTTTTTGTATTAATATAGTAAAAGTTAATGCTTTGGGGTGTTATTAGATGCGGTATTAAATTATAGCAAAGCACGAAAAGCGGCCTTGGTAAACGCCGGCGTTCATCAGCACTTTTTGTTTGTGTCGAATTCGCAACTCGTCAATATAAAGCTTTTCAACACTTTGCGGTGTATCATTCAATTTTTAGCAACGCAGCAATTTGGAAATTGCGGCTGTACAACGTCAATAGAGATAGATAAATTCTATTTATTACTCAATATAAATCCTGCAAGTGCCTTAATTCTCGTTTTTGTATTAATATAGTAAACGTTAATGCTTTGGTGTGTTATTATATGCGGTATTAAAATATAGCAAAGTACGAAAAGCGGCCTTGGTGAACGCCGGCGTTTATCAGCACTTTTGGTTGGTGTCGAATTAGCAAAAGCGTCATTATAAAGCTTTTCAACACTTTGCGGTGTATCATTCAATTTTTAACAACGCAGCAATTTGGAAATGGCGGCTGTACAACGTCAATAGAGATAGATAAATTCTATTTATTACTCAATATAAATCCTGCAAGTGCCTTAATTCTCGTTTTTGTATTAATATAGTAAAAGTTAATGCTTTGGGGTGTTATTAGATGCGGTATTAAATTATAGCAAAGCACGAAAAGCGGCCTTGGTGAACGCAGCCGTTTATCAGCACTTTTGGTTGGTGTCGAATTAGCAAAAGCGTCAATATAAAGCTTTTCAACACTTTGCGGTGTATCATTCAATTTTTAACAACGCAGCAATTTGGAAATGGCGGCTGTACAACGTCAATAGAGATAGATAAATTCTATTTATTACTCAATATAAATCCTGCAAGTGCCTTAATTCTCGTTTTTGTATTAATATAGTAAAAGTTAATGCTTTGGGGTGTTATTAGATGCGGTATTAAATTATAGCAAAGCACGAAAAGCGGCCTTGGTGAACGCCGGCGTTTATCAGCATTTTTTGTTTGTGTCGAATTCGCAAATCGTCAATATAAAACTTTTCAACACTTTGCGGTGTATCATTCAATTTTTAGCAACGCAGCAATTTGGAAATTGCGGCTGTACAACGTCAATAGAGATAGATAAATTCTATTTATTACTCAATATAAATCCTGCAAGTGCCTTAATTCTCGTTTTTGTATTAATATAGTAAACGTTAATGCTTTGGGGTGTTATTAGATG